>WMKJ01000130.1:0-31552 GCA_009733715.1 Herpomyces periplanetae | reverse complement strand
GAATTAAATCCTAATTACACGGATAACTAGCATTATATACTTCCCGAATTCGACACTATATTTGAGCGCATCTAGCGAGCCAAAACTCCCGCGTCAAAATTACCGTCTTTCATAATTCGTTCAGCAAATATACCACGCACAACTCCTCAGAGTAACCGCTCCGTGCTTCAACGTTTGCCTTTCTTCTTTGTTGTTACAACGCGAAACGTACGCGGCTCCTCTTTAGTCGTATTTACTGAACCACGTTTAGCAACTTCACTCCATCCCCCTGTACCACCTTTCCCACTACAAGATGTAGTCGGTGCTGATATGGAAGTAGAATCAACAATGCCTTTCTCCGCAAGCTTTCGTCTTCGAATAAACTCTTCCGCAAAATGTCGACTATCCATGGTCAATGATACCGCATGAACTGATTCTACAATCACATCTAACTCCGATGGAAACGTTAAGAGTCCTTGAACGAATTCTTCCACTAAAATAGTCCCATTAAATAAGCAATCTATTTGCAAAAAATGTCAATTTCATCACGAAAATCCTTAAATACATACCATTAATGCCCTTATTCAAATCATGTCGTAACTCTGATATAGCCCATTTACGGAATTCATCCATGGCATTAACAGGACTGTTTCCGTTCGTAGATGCTGGCGCTGACCCCGTCGCAAACTTCCCTGATTTGGGCAATTTCTTCGATTGTGCGGATGTCGATACAGCCGTGGGTGACTGAATTTTCCCATTTGATGTCACACTCATTGAGCCAGACGCATTCGTCGTAGTTGTAGACGTTGACTTAAAGGATAATGTCTTAAGTTTACCGCCAGGTCCCACCACCGTCCAAGGGCTAGTCCCGTTCGCAGTTGACGCTGCGCTCTTCCCTGCAAGATCAGCATAACGTTTACCTGGTGTACCCGTGGACGAATGAGTTGATACTGAAGTTTTCGCATTAGTTGATGAAGTTCCGTTCCCCGTTAAACCTCCTCCCCCAATGCTTGAGTTTGATGTAACTGAATTAGCGAGTGCAGGAGCAGTCGTAGAAGCTACTTTACGCTTTCTGGCTTCCTCTTCCTTTTGAATCTGTTGTAAGGACTTTTTAGGCATACTTTGAACAGTAGATTTCCTTGCCGATTTAGTCCAACTTGATGTGCCTTGGGAAACGTTTGTAGTGGATCCTGAGCCCCAATTAGATGTAGGCGGGAGTCCAGGTGTTTGCACAGACGGCAACGAGCTTATAGAAGGCGAAGCAGAAGATAATGTCGTCGGTACAGCGGTAGACGCAGCCGTACTCGCATGTGTCCCAACAACGGAGGAGTTATGAGCTACCGACGAAAAGTGTGTAGCGGAATGATTAGGAAACTCGGAATGCCAACTTGTTAGTTTCCCGTTAGAATGTACTGTAGAGAGAAATCCATCGCTTTGGGAGTTTGCAGCAACCTTAGCTTCGTGTTCTTGAATCTCTTTAAGAGAAGGTCTCTTGATAGGTTCATTGAGGTCTTTCGCCCACGGCGCAAGTGATGATGTTGAAGATGACGACTGACTAGATGGAGCCACCGTATCAAGCAACAGTAGCTGTGTAGTAGAAGTTGAGTCGTTCGTATTAAACCCCCGCAGAGGATTTGGTGTCGCTAATGTAGGAGGAGATGGAAAGGGACCAGGAGGAACTTTATTCCACGGTGTCTCACGGTTAGCCGGAACATCGGGAGATAGTGTACTCTCCGGTGTGCCAGAAGTAGCAACAGTTGGAGCAAGGGGTGCAGTGGATGGTAACGGTACGCTAGAACTAGATGCGGAACCTGCATCACCATTATCAAGCGATGGTGGGTGCATAGAAGGCGAGGAAACGTAAGGTTGACTAGTCTGAGGAGACGGATCATCGGTGTAGTTAATAATCTGGTAATTCTTAGAATGGTGCGGATGATGATGATTCACCATGGATTCTGGATCTTGAATATTGAGAGGAATCCGATCTATACGAAAGTGACCAAGCTCGTCAGCCCGAAGCTCATTGAACTGCTCAAGGCGTTCGAGATTAAGCATGGCTTGATGCTTGTCACGGCCAGCAAGATTATCGAGCTCATCACGTTCAGCTTGCTCACGCTCAAGCCTAGCACGATCACTCATAAGTTGTGCAACTTGCTGGGCATGAAGTACAGAATCAAATGTATCATGGGTAAATGAAGGCGTATCTGAATCTGAAGTATTAGCACCTCCATTTCCCTTACTCAAGGTTAATCGCTCCAATAGCAATCCATTTTCAGATAGTAAAACCTTTCCTTCACAATTCTCATTCGAGTCGTGTCCAGATGTTGTACCAGTTTTGAAAGAGTTTCCATGAAAATTCATCGAAGGCTTGTGATTTTTACCGGGAAGTATACCTGGAGGGGACAGGGGCGCAAAATTGGCTCTGCCCGATGCCAAATTATGGCTCGTACCGTTGTTCACAGTTCCATTATCATGAGAAGGTATGCAATTCCCACCCACACTCCCACCGGTTGTTGTCGATGTTGAGGGCATGGTTGGACAAGTTGCTGAATTTCCTGATCCAGAGTTTCCACCGTGGTGCAAAGCATGAGTGTACAGGTTAGAGTTTACGCCTGATAACATCTGAGACGCCAAAATATGCTGCTGCTCCTTATGGCGCGACATGAAGAAAAGTTTTTCTTGCTTTCGACGTTCAGCGGCCTTTTGCTGTTCAGTTAAAGGTACACCAATGGATGAAAACGATGTAACAGTAGACCCATACGCTGGAACTGAATCAATATGACCAGCTGAATTAATAGCATTAGTGTTGATTGATGAAGGAGAAGAAGATGAAGAATTTGGTAAAACTGAATGATTGGTCCAAATATCTTCTTGGGAGTTAACTGGCGTCAAATGCGGCACTACTAGAGCCTGGGGAACCAAAAACGGCTCACACGCATTGCCTACTCTACGAATCAATTGTATTAAGGTTTCGAACTTGGGAGTGTCAACCCTCTTGACCAACAAATCCGGTGTGAAAAACCCCGATTGAAACCATTTTTGCATTTCTAGTCCTGAAAATGGTCCTTGAATATTCCAATTAAAGTCTTTATACACCCATCGGATCTGGTCTGGCATGAGCATAATGACTCTTCGCGAGGTAACTTGCGAGGTTTGATTACCATAATTAGAATTTAAATTGCCATGATGAAGATTCGACGACCCTGGAACTTGCTGAGGCGCAGGAGGTAGCGGCTGTGGAGGATTTGGAGGTGGAGGAAGGGGAGTCACTGATGCAAGTGGGGCTAAAACAGTAGTTGAACCGGGTATTGCCTCGTGAGCATTCATGGAATACTCTGAGTTCATGCCAAGATGCCCGGGCAAACCCGCCGAAAAAGACTTCTCATCTGTCATAGAAGGGACGTTTCCGCTGTAGAATACATGACCGGTGTGACGATATGCGGCATCCAGTTCAGGGTTACCTTCATCAGCAACTGAATGTTTGGAACTGCACTCCATTGATAAAAAATTGTTTGGTTGTAATTGATTCAATAAACCGCAAACTTTATCGCCGTACTGATCCTTAGCATCACTTTGTCGAAAAGAGTCTTGTGACCCAGGCGGATGTAATATCAAGGTATTGACCATTCGATTGGCTGATATAGAGCTCCCCGACAAGGGATTATTATTATTGAATTCAGACGAGCCTAATCCGGGTAACGCAGACAACCTGGGATCACCAATGGAACCAAACTTATTCTCACGAAAAGTTAAGCCAAAACCAGACCGTTCCTTGGATGGCGTTCCACGGCCGGAGTTATTAGTCCAACCGTTATTGTTAGACGAAGCCGTGGCAAGTGCTGCCAATCCACAAAAATTGGAAAATCCATGCATAGAACCCGTACACGAGGACTGACCTCGATCAATTGATAATGGATCAAAATTAGATGGATTCTGCGATGATACACCTAATCCCGGTAAAGCGGAGATGGGAGAACCGACTTCAAGAGGTTGATTTCCTTCAAACGTCATTTTTGATATTTCAACTTCGTTGTGCATAGGGGTCTTGGCGATGTCTCTCTTCCCGTGGTTTAAATCATTTTCAGTTGAGTTAATGCGACCATTGTATCCGTTGCCTACTATACAAGCTGTTATGGGTTCCGAGCTATCATCACCGATATTGGCAGCGTCGATTAACGCAGAAACCTGAGGATCATCAATTTCTTCATGATACATCTCGGGTGGAGGTATGTCGTGGACCGACGGATCACCAGACTCCATGTTCACGGAGACAGCAGAAGAATTAGATGGTACCCACGAATTTTCATCATCCAACATGGGAAAATTTTCAACAGGAAGTTTATCACCTGTTGAGGACGGGGCGGCCAGATCCTCGGTGATCGGGGGATGAGAAACTTCGGTGAAGGATTCATTGCTGGAAGCAAGCTTAACTTTGGGTTTATCATTACCATGTTGAAGTTTTGATCGGGAATTTTCATGTGTAGGAGTATTGATTGGGGGAGCTGTGGTAGCAACAAGGATGGAACCACTTTTCCTTGCTTCCATCCACGCTGTATTTTGCTTCTTGTCAGGTTTACCTTTTGAATCGTTGACAGAGAAGGTTTTGAAAGATTTATTTTGATCTGTTCCCAATTTGGCAAGATGAATGCGAAGTTTAGAAGAGGACTCGGATTTAACCGGGTTAACCACAGAACGTCTTTCGGTACCTAAAGTAGGATTTGTACCTTGCAGTGCGAAATTTCCCATGGAACCAAAAGTTGAGGTAGCAGATGATGACCAAGCGGAGGAAGAATCAGAAGTAGAGCTACTGCTATGAGCAATGGAACGTTTTTGAATATCAGCAGAATGAGAATCTTGACCATTAGTGCTGGACTGAGTTGAGAAGCGAGTTCGATCTTTTTCCGCAATACTGGTGGAGCTTGTTGAAGGGCTAGAATCCTTAAAATCCAAGCGGCGACATATCAAAGGAGGTGGAGCCACGGAGATGTTAAGTTCATCTTTGGTAAGTCGATTGGAATTGGATGTGGAGTTCACGTATGAAGACAGGTTGTGGGTTTCACGACGAGGGCGAGCAGACTTAGGAGTTGATAAAGAAGATACAAACGTATTTGAATTATTGGAAGAGTTCGACTGGGAAGTTCTCCTCAGATTTTTGCCATCTTTCATCCCATCATCCTTTCCCATATTTAGAGGGGGCAATTTCAAGGGAGAATTGACGGTGGTCGAAAAGAGCTATAATACGGAAGGGAAGAGGGAGGTGTTAAAAACAAGGCTTAGAGAGAGAAGGTGGCGGGATTAGCCTAGTAAACGTACCTCTTTTTCATTTTCAGACAAATCGACTAATCCGAGGGGATGAGTAGCGCCTTGAGAATCCCAACAAACTTCAGCACCAATTGTATGATCATGTTTAATAAATTTATCAGAACGACCAGTGGAGGTTAGAGTAGAATCATTGGAAGAATGGGGATTCCAACCATTCATGAACAAGGTTGATATGTTTTGATGGAGAGTGTCGGATTCAAGTTGACCGGCAAATAAAGCGAGAAGTTGATCTTTAGAATAAATCGCGTCCGGGTTGACGGTAATGACGCGATTAACGAAAGCGAGAGAGGAAGAAATGGAAGAAGTACGGATCTGAGTAGACGCGTTTTTTGGCAAATCAAGTTTGGGGGGGGTGCTACCGGATGCTGAGGGAGCACAACGCATAGTGAGGATGGGAACCGATCGACGTAGACTGAGTGATATTGAGGAATGGTAGGTTAGAATAACAAAGAAAAGTTAACGTTAAGGGGGGAGAATTGGAAGAGAAAAGGAAACCAATGGGAGTAAGATTATGAAGAATGTATTTAAGAAGGGTAAAGAGTACAAACATTGAGAGGGGGAGAAGATATAGAGGAAAGTAATATGATGAAAAATGGATTACTTCAGCATGGCTTTGGCGTACTTTGGGTCATGTCACAACAGGGATACGATAAAAGAGAGGCGGCGGCGGCGGCAGCGAGGGGGAGGGATTATAGATGAAAGGAGGGAAAAATATAGGAAGGATTTGCATGGAGGGGGAGAAAGAAAGAATGAGTGGGATATGGAAAGGATGGTAGACAATTATGAGCGATTAACGAGAAAGGCAATAGAGAAGAGCGGGGTTGAGGACGGTGTTTAAGGGGAAATAATAATGTATAAGAACGAGAAGGCAAGCAGGCAGGAAAGAAGTGAAAAGTAGTTTAAAATGAAGTCGAGCAGAAGATAAAGGATAGATAGGATAAGATAGGGAGGGTTGAGGATGAAGGTAGAAGGCAAAACACTTACGCATCAGAAGCATCATGACGATGTGAGTTAGCATTGGATGAGCCACCGGCGGCGGCAGCGGAAGCGAATGAGGGAGGCATGAGGAGTTAATGCGAGAAACAAGTGATGGGCAGGCTAACAGTGTAAGTTATTGAAAGGAATAAGCATGAGAAATCTGAGGGGTGATTTTTGCAGGTTAAGTAAAGGCGACGAGAAAGGGTTGATAAAATAAATGGATAAGTGAGGACGACGGAAAACGGAGAGGGGATAAATTTAATAGGGAAAAGAAGTTTGAAGGGTAATAGGATGAAGCGCGAGGATAAAGCCACGGATGTAGAGAGTAAGAAAGAGGAATTGAGGCGATAGCCGAGAAAGTCAATCTGAAGGGCCTTAGCAGACTAGGAAAATAAAAGAGTGAGAAGACCTTAACGGAATATATACGGCGATGTCAAGAAAGATGTGTTAAGTGATGAATAGGATAAATGAGTGACGGACGCTCATCTTATATAGAAAACAAGCGACTTCACGCTTCTTGGCAGGAAGTCGGGAAAAACGTGGTTAATAGTAGGATTAGCTAATGAGTGATTATATAATAAGACTAAGCGAGTAGTTGGCGCACAGCTTCACGAGGAGTGAAGACGGACGAGTAGGGGTGAAAGATGGAAGTCTTGTGAATTAGCGGGAAATTTTTCTCAATGTTGAGATTGCTCAGTACTACTTTTGGAAGGTGCGTCTCGGTATTTTGAGAAAGAGTGACTATTTTGGGATATTCGAGGAATTGGTTGGGAAGGAGCAATCTGCATTGGATATTTTACTTTAAAGGGTAAGCGCCTGGGGTAGTAGGGCCGAGGTACTGCCGCCCCGGAATAATGTTTACGAGTGACGGGAGTTTTTGAGGGAAAATAATGAATTTTTAGAGATTAAATTGAAGTGAAGATGGGATTGGATTGAAAAAGGGGATGTGGTGTGTGGTTTGTGGTGTACGATAGATAGTGTGGAATGCTTGGGAAGTTTTATCAAGTGGAATGACAAGGAGGAATGAGATTCTTCTAGGTCACTGTGTATAAGTAAGCAAATAAGTAGAAAAAGGCTCATGTTGACCACGTTAATGATAGTCATGTAACGATTCAATTATGATAGATAAGTCATAAAGAGGGGGTCAGGTTGATGAATTATTAGACAATTTGTAAAAGTGTAGTACGGTAAACCAGAGACAGATTATGTTAACCCAATAGTGTAGTATAAAGGAGTAGGATACGCTGGCGACAATGGTAAAGGTAGCGAGGCCAAAAAGTAGGATGGAATTGATGAGTGTTAAGCTAATATGAGGAGCCGACAAGGTTAATATATATGTGTATGACATGTCTGATTTCAAGGTATTGGTGTGCCAAAGAAAAAATTGGAGTGAATACTTACGGGAAAAAAAGTCTTCTAACGGTAAAGGACTCAGAAGTTAACAAATCTGATAGAAGAATAAAAGGGAGAATGGATACAACGTTGTAAAAGGGATGGTAGAATGATATCCATGAAGTAGAAAGATTCCGAAACCAAACGATAAAAAGAGGTATATTTATGGGTAAAAGAGAAAGGAATATAATAAGTATAGAATGGGTAAAATTCAATCGGTTAAGAGTGTGAAGTGAAGGATGAGTATGGAGTTTGTTAACACTGGAGACAGTAGCCAGGAAAATTCGAAGACATATAACTAGAAAGATGGACTGATAAGGTATAACGATAGACAAGGAAAATAAAATAAATGTTATGTTAATTAGTCGAGGAATTGAAAAATATTTATGAAGGAAGGGTTGGAAAAGAGGAGGAGAGAGGGAAAATCCAAGCAAGCTGGATAAGCGGGAAGTATATGCAAAGAAGTAAAGGAAAAATGAGGATAGATAATTGAGAAGAATGGACAGACCAGCCGAAATGTATATGAAGAGTGGAACGACCAAAAAAATGGTCACAGGGCTAAATGAGCCTATTAATAGGTTATGGAAGAAGTCAGAAGAGATAAAAGTTGGTGATGAAAGTAAAATGGAAAAGGTTAGTACAATGATAATGGTTAAGAGGGGTAAGGAAGAGAAAAGACAAGAGTATAAAGCAAAGCTAAATGATGGAAATCTATTAGTCTTTGAGTAATTTGAAAACTGGCAATGAAGAGTCAAAGCAGAAATTGAAAGGTGAAAAGTCAAGAAGATAGGACGATATCTTAGCCATAATTGACCGAAAGATTTAAGAAAATTTATCTTAAGGGAGAGTTGAGCTAACTGGTGAGAAGGGCAGGATGGATCAAGCCATAATTGAAGGTTCAGAGAATCAGAAGTTCCAACGATTGGAAAAAGCGGAGGATTTAAGTGAGAAGATATGTAAGCGGATGAAAAGTTAGTGTAAAATTTAGATTCGTGTAAGGAGGAGATGTATTGACGAAGTATCGGAAGAAAAACAGGACGACATTGAGTGGGAACTGGAAAGTTAATCGAGGAATGTTGATGAGACACGGTAGTCGAAGGGAGCGGTACGAGAGATAGGGAAAGGTAAAAGAGGTAGGAATCGATAAAGGAAAGTTTAATACTCCTATAGATTGATGGAGTGGATGGAAGAGGGAAGGTAACTTTGGATAAGAAAAGCCGAATGGTTGAAATAAGTGAAAGAGACCAATTAAGATTTATATCGTTAGTAGAGCGTAATTCAGCCGTGGCCCAGGATGGGGATAATTTAGGGGAGCTTTCAAGCTGATGAACTTTTTCATGAATAATTAATTGGGAATAAGAAGAGACAGGAAGGACAAGGTGAATAAAATGAAGAGTAGATATGGCATTAGATGATGAGGATGTTGAAGTAGTTGGAATGGGGAGAATTGAAAATTTTAACAGTCGATGACATGAGAGTTGATGGGTTATAGATGAAGAGAAATTGCACACAAGCAATTCCAGATTGTTGACAAGACTAGCCATGGTTGAATTGGAAATAAAAGAGAAAGATATTGACGAAGAATCATTTCGAGTGACATAAGGTATGTCCAATATATGGTAACGAGATTGCAATGGATGACGGAATAATGAAAAGGTAATTGTATAAGTTGAAGCTTGAATAGTAGAGGAGTAAGGCGAAATTTGTTCGGAGATTTCTGAAGTGTCAATAGTGCGAATGGTAGGGTCCAGTGAAGCCTTTGTTTGATCATGAAATCCAGCAAGGAAGTTATTTCGAAAAATGTTCATGCGATGAGAGAGGGGTTTAGTAGATTGAGAGGATTCAACATCTAGAATGTCGTATAAACTTTTGACGATCTTTTTTCGAAGTTCATCACACCAGGTAATGGCCAGATGGTCCATGGAAGTCCAAACATAAGGAATTGAAGATGTGAAAACAGAAAATCCATGAGTATCGGGAATGATCGTTCTTATATTAGCGTAATCCGAAGGAACCAATGCATCGAGGGGCCCACCGGTTATAGATATAAGGGAAATTCCATTGAGTCGATTAACACCTTGAATAGAATTAACATTTGAGGGGGTAAAAGAGTTTTTCCAGTAGCGGTTCACGTAATTATAAACTCTCACGAGATTGCTATCAAACGTTATGGGGGGATGTGAATGAGGAGTAGCCATGGTAATTATTGTGTTGACCGATTTAGCTTCGTAATTAGCCATTGTAATAGCAGTTCGAGCTACAATGCCGCCCATTGAATGACCCAAAAGGATAACGGATGAAGGGAAAGGAGTATTCAACAAGATGTTAGAATTGGATCGTTTGGTATACAAGGAAAGAATATATCGTATAGCATCATTTAAGTATTCGGCTTGATGTATTACACAAGTTCCGTCAAAGGCAGAAAGATCTTCGTTAAAGTCCAAGGTGAAAAAATCAAGAGGCACGAAGGGACCATGATTAAGGATGGAAGAGGATGAATTATGCTTAACGACTTGTTGAAAATAGTAAGCAGCTTCGGAGGCAATTGAACGAACTTGCTTATAGCTTCCAGCGTTTCCGGGTACGAATAGGACGGGAATACCGGTAAGCCATCGAGAATCATCGATTCCAACTTCACGGTAGAGAAATAAGTTGTACTTATTATTCAATTGGTTGTTTTGGGCACGAAAATCCTTGAATTTGTAATAGGAAGATCGCATGAAAGACATTGAACATATTTGTTTATCGGTAGGCTGAAGGACGGAAGTGTAGACAGTTAAGAACAATAAAAGGACTGATGTTATCATGATAAATATATCACAGATTGACCTAGTTAGCCACATTCTCCTTCGCTCATTGCGCATGTTAATTGTGTAGTGAAGAGCGTTGCGATGGTTAAGCCAGGAATTTGTTAAAGGGGTGGTTCCGATTCCGTTACGGGAGGGTATTGAGAAACCTTCTCGAGAGAATTCACTATAAATCTTTTCGTTTGATTTAGAATCATTTTTCCAATCTAGGTGTAGATTTGATAATTCAATTTGATCCATTCCAAGACGGGCGGGCGCAAGGTCTATTGGAGAATGTTTTTCACACAGATATGTTCCGCGTTAAACAGAGTTGATTTTCTAATTTAATAGGTGAGTACAATGTATATACTTTAAATGATAATTCAAGCGTAACACTGTAAAATGTGGTACCTTTAAAATTTGTCCAGTTTGGTGAAAAATTCAGCCAGAGAGTAGATGAGAATTAAGCGGCGTTTAACTTAAATATAATACGGTTTTCCCCTATACCTAAATTTATGAAAGCACCAAACTAAAATGTAAATAGGAAAATATAGTATTCATTTCACACTTTACACTGTGAATTAGTCCATTTTAAAATTTTGCAGCAACAAAAGTCTACAAAACTTGAAATTTTCCAAAAAAATAGACTTCCATCCCACCTTCGCTTCACCAAATCCCAAAACCAACACGCGCACGCGCCTAACAAAAATCAGCCCCCTGTCATTTGCCACCCTCTTACTAAGCGCACAGCCATGCACGGCACGGCCCGAGCCACCCGCGCTGAGCCACGGCGTTTTGAAACATGTGGCGGTGCTATGCACTTGGGCAAGGGCCGAGGTCACGGGGCTTGGGGGGAGATCGTGACGATTTACAGTTGTATGGAACACAGGAAATGAGTTTCCACAAGCACAGAGGCGCATGATCATGTACACGCACACGCACACGCACACGCACATGCACATGCACATGTATATGAACATACAAAATGTTATATATACGCAGACACTCACACCCATACCCACACCCAATACCCTCTCCCCCGCCCTCGCCCTTCACATCAACCCTAGACTCTGAACAATATTCCTATACTCTTCCTCTACAGCAAAATTTACCTTCCACGCTTTCACTCTTCATACATTATGCAATCCCATAATTTCTTAGGTTACCACTGTCCAGTTATATCATAGCATTCCAGTTCACCAATCTACATCACTTAATTGAAGCTTCCTTGCCCTTCCGTTGTTTCGACCTGACGACGACTTTTGAGATCGCTGATGCATTGTAAATGTTGCATTCATCTTTTCAACACTCTGAGATGCATCACAATCAGCTTCTTGGTTAGCCAAATCGTAATTTAACACCAAATTTTTAATGCGCTGCTGCTCCTCCTTTTCAGCTTGTTGATAATTTCTCATCGCAAGGGCTAAACTCGAATCCGACGGTAAATCTATCGTTTTCGTCATTTGCTTATTCCCCTTTTTACTTAGAAGAGAAAATTTCATCGTCTTAACCACCGCTTCATCCGTTGATCTCGTTACCCCTCCACTACCACCCCCACCACCACCTCCTCCTCCAAAACCCCCCGCATTACTCTCCTCAGAATTGGATTCCCGATTAAGCCGCCGCATAGGTAAGGGAACGTCAAAAATTGGCTTCCTCTCAGACTTCCTCGAATCCAATATTTCCGTCATCAGTTTACCCAATTCACGATCAAATTCAGCTTCCAACTCCGTATCACCCTCATCCTCCCTTCGCACAACGTATATATCATTATCTTCTTCATCATCATCTTCATTCTGATCCTCATTATCACTTCCATCAAGTTCTTCTGATTTTCGATTTTCCATCACTATATCTCCACACTCCTCCTCTAACTCTTCTTCATCCTCAGACATTTCCTCATTCTCCCCACCCCCGGTTCCACCGGCTTCACTACCCCGTAGCAATACCTCATCAGTTGCCAAATCTTCATCATCTCCTGTACTTGAATCTTCTGCATCATTCTTTCCAAGGGCTACATTACCGTTACCACTTTCAGGCTTGTTTATGTTAAGTGGAACTTGTGAATTAAATCCTTCTCGAACCGCTTCGATAAATTGTTTAGTTGCATCTTCCAATGATTCCGACAACTTTCGATTAACTCGAGAAACCACTAATATATCACGGACCACTATCTCAATATCAACCGGTAAGGGCTCCTTCGTAAAAATGTAATATTGAAAAAATATCAAAAAAAATTCTAATCGTTTTTTAGCCGTTCCTTTACTATAATAAACCCCACACGTTTCGAGTATTGTACAAATCAACGATACTCGAAAGAAATCGCCCGGTGGATCCAATTCATTGTAATAACCTTTGATAGGAAAGCCACCCTCATACCCATGACAGATAATGCGATATAACATGGTAAATATCACCGATGAATCAACCATGCGATATATGTATAACTCTGCCAAATATTTAACTTCGGCTACCCTTCGTTGATTGCACTTAACATCCTTCAATTCTAAACCTTGCATTATCGATTCAATCAAGTAATCTATCACTGATATAACGAAATCTGGATGATAACGATTCAATGTTCCAAGCATTACTGCTAACAGATGAATATTGTTATACTTAAGCCTGTGTGGTTTAGTAAATACTTTGAATAAAATTTGTACTACTTCACGTTCTTCCCAATGCAATTTGCGAATCTGTTTGGTAATCTTTTCAAGTGTGCTTAATTTCAAGTCCATATAAACTAACTTTCGTATGAACAATTCCATGGGAGACCTGTCCTTTTGTATAAGTCCACGTTGTTCCGGTGGATTAACGTAGTAACAAGCATTTTCAATTATCATACGCTCCTGTTGCCCTAGATGTTGCGCTCCAGCTTTTCGTTGAACCATTTCCAAAAATGACACCATTCTAGCGCTAGTTTCAACATTACGTAGCAAATACCTTCCACAGTTTTCCATTAGTGTAGCCATAATCTCAATATTCATGCGTGAAAAATCATTCATGCACACTCTTAAGCAATGGAAGATAATGTGAACGGGAACTGCACCAAATTTAGTTAACTCCGCGATATACCTAACATTCATGAGACGAACTGGTCCAAGAAAGTCTTTCTGTTTCCGCCGCTGTAAACTTTTAAATTCTTCATCCAAATACGTAACCAGACTCGATGAAATATCTGGCATATACTTTTTAAGAGTGGCGACCAGTCTGGCATAGAATGGAAGAAGATCAGCCCTGCCTTTGGGAATGTCTTGAAGGGCCCTAACTAATCGATTTTTAGAGGCTTTAGAATTGACAAACATAAATTGACATGCCATATTGTCAACCGCTTCACGGGTTGTCATATCTGGTAATCTAGCTAATAAACCATCAACTTGGGCACCGATTGATTTGTTAACTATTCCACTACCACTTGTTACGTGATTGGAATCTTCATTTTCACCTAATTTTGATAAATTATCAGCATCGAAGTGGTCGTCAGACTCGGGTTGTCCGACAAGGGAAGTATTGTCGTTAACCGGACTGGCAATATTTTCCTTGATTTCCAATTTATCTGAGGGCAAGTCGTCATCGCCTTTTTTTTTCTTTGGCTCTAATAAGCCAATTGGTACACGATCTCTTAGATCTAAAATTTTTTCATAAAATTTACGTTCGTCCTCATCCTCCCAAATTCCGGCTCCATCGACTTGGGTGTTTGTGAATTCACCAGATTTAACTAATCCAATTGAATTATCACCATTGTTACCGTCGACTTCACTTCCACGTAAAACGGGCATTTCAAGATTAAAAGCATCCGCAAGAACTTGGGCGTGGGCGATAAGCTTTTCTTGAACTTTGACTTGTTTCTCAAAGTTGGCTTGTCTATCTTCGAAAACTTCACCGGATCGAACGTAAGCTTCAGCATTTTGTCTACTTTGAGTATTGATAGCTTCCTGTCCGTTAATTAGATGCAATTTAACATCTTTAAAATACTTTATCAAAATAACTTTGAATTTTTCACCGAGTTCTGGAGGCACTAGAGGAGTATCATTTACTTCGGGGACTTGAACAGTAGGTTTTGAAGGGATATTGGTGGATTGTCCAGGCCGGAAAGCATTTGCAGAGTCAGTGGATGTGGGATTGTTGCCCCAACTTTTGATTCCGAGGACATCCCATGAATAGGACTTGACAAATATTACCGCTAAGGGTAAATTGACATGCTTTTTATCGTGATCAAGTAAATCTTTTAAAATTTTGTACATGACGGGTTCAGAATCGAGTGCATCACTTCGATGACTAGAGTAGGCGAAAGTGGAAGCCCGATGTTTCGCTTGAGCATCAGTTGACAAAGGGTTACCATCCTTACGTCGGATAGTTTCTTCCCATTTGTGAACATCATCAAAATAGCGTAAGACGCCAACTAACCATAATTCAGTGGCTACACGAAGTAAGACTTTTTGTCTGGCTAAACGTTCTTTATCTTCTTTCTCGTGGAGGTCGGGCGGAACAACTTTGGAGGAGCTACGATCACGAGCAGCTAGACCTCGAACGATTAGCAAAGCTAGATGACGGGTAAAGTCAGAGGGTCCGAATCTTTGATGCAGTGCGCATACAATTTCAACGCCGGCAGCAATATCAGGAACGGTTTTAAGTCGACAAAGGCCATCGTAGCAAGCCACAATGATTTCGGAGAGATATTTATGAAGGGATAACGAACGAATCTCTTGAATGAAGGTATTTAGAACGGCACCAGAGATTCCAGTGCGTAAACGTTTAATGAAAGCAGTATTTTTCTTGATAGATGAATCTAGAGACGAGGAAACGGGGAAGACATCTGAGGAGTGATTTTGGTTAGCAAAGTTATATGATGGAATTCATTAAGTGGTACTCGAAGGCTGACATTAACGGGTGAGAGATTTTACAAGTTTAGGATTAGGTGTACGAGTACACATAAGGTATAGTTTTGCTTGATGTTAAGAATTTATTAACTTACCTTTGTTACCCGACCATGCTTGAAGGTTAACGGTGACCAGTTCACCTAGATATGACCGTGCTCACGGTGAAAGTGTGTTAGATGAATATTTCCAAGTTTCAAGCATAGAGATTTGTGCTTACGCTTTCGGCATCTTTCCATAGTGATACTCTTTCACACGCATAGATTTATACACAGTAGAATACGCATACGCATACGTATACGCATATACCTAGACATACACATACACACACATACACACGCACGCAAAGACACACACAGACATATACACACACATTCGCATATACGTACACAAACTATTGGCCCGGGTGTCTCTGGAATCCAGTTGATCGTATAACACACAGCCAAGGGATAGAATTAACTTTATCACACACTCCCCCACTTCAGGATCGACCACTTGACACACCACTTCATACGGATACTTTACCGAAAATAGCAATTCAACACGCTGTTCACACCTAAATTTACGGGAAATCAGTAAAAGAAGCATGGTTAAAAGTGTTGATCATTCGAATATTTTGGGTAACTCGATTAACAGAGTGTAATTATTTTTCCTGAATTATGTCTGAGAGTACATACCTTTTGAAATTTGGTTTTAATTTTAAAACATTCGAGTATACTCTGCATATAAAACTTTCGAATGAGGATAAAGTCAAATGAATTTCCGGGGTAATCGACTGTTAAGCAAATTCGTGATAATTTACCCAGATCCTTCTTTCACCATGTCTCACCCAGTAATTTCTCCAAATGACTTAACCTTTTCCTTAACTTTGCAAAATTTTCGGCAAAATGGATCACGTGATATGTTATATTTATCACGAAAGGTTAATCCGCTCCGGCGGAATGGGGAACTGTGGCGGTGCCGTAGAGATTGTGATTAAGAATCGGGAGGTGAGTTGAGATATGAATGTGGGTATAGAGCAGAGTAGAATTGTTAGATTACCTGTATGGGAGGATTTTGGTAAAAACATAATATGAAGATTTATGTAATAATTTTACATTTTAAGTCATCACACTCATACCTTGTTAGATATTACCTTCAATACTTAATTGGAATCTCATCAAGTTAGCACCCAGTCCACGTAATCATTAAGCTGACGAGTAATGAATATTATCATGTGACGATAATTAGAGTCACAAACTAAGATTTTATATGCGGCTTACCAATGTGGCACAGCACAAGGTGATGCAAACAAGTGTATGCGCGAGAGCACACACATATACACAAGTGCCAACATGCATGTATGGATGTAGGTGGGTATGCAGATGGTTAATTCAAGACAATATTTAGGAGAGAATCAAAGGATATTATGTCTGATGAAACAAAGTTATAGGTTGAATAAAATAATTTGGTCTAATGAGCTATCAAGAAAGTTAGTGTATATTTGGATTGTAGTATAAATGAGTGAATGATACAAGTAAATTATCAGAATGCGAGATGCAGTATAAAGTTGATAATGTAAGAAATTTTCTTGTATATGAGTAGAGATTGTTATGTCTGTTTGCATAAACTGGTGGTATAACAAAGCTAATTGTGGTGCAGAAACATAAGGGAGCATATTGGAAATTTCCGAAAGGTAGGTATGCGTGTAAGAAATGATGCTTAAATTGCACACAGGAGTTAGAGAGAATGTGGTGGTTTACAGATGAATAGTAGTAGCTAAGTTAAAATCCAATTAGCACAATAAAAGGATATTCATAATAAGGTAACGATGTAGGTAATAGTTCACAAGCTTTAGCTTGTAGGGAAAATGATGTATTGAAAATGATTAAGTGGAAGAAGAGTTGAACAAGGGAGATATTTTAATTATAGGGAATATAGTGGAAAAGTGTTAGTGTCATAATAAGTAGTTACTAGCAAGGATATATGTTGAATGAATAATCCTATACTAAGCTAGGCAAGGGTAATTGATTTTACAGTGAAATGATTATATGTGACTAAAGAACTAGGAAGTTTAGGAGAAAGGGGAGGAATGGTTGTTAAGGAGAGTGGAGTGGAGTGGGGCAAACGGAGTTTGTGAAGAAGGGTGATGGAAATGTAGGATGAAAATATGAACGAATATAGCATGTAAAATTGACTAGGGATCTACGTGGCTGAATTATTATATAATTGTAATAGAGGAAACAAGTAGATGGTAGATTTAGGGAAAAAAGCCGGTTAAGATAGGTAGATTCTTAGAGATAACAAATGATATTGGGAGAAGTTAACAGTGAATGATGGTTGGGGGTAGATATAGAATACTAAATTGTACTATGGGACTATGGGATATGAATCCGAGTGCATGGAAATAAGTAATAGTTAACGACCAACCAGCAGGCGAACCAACTATGCATGTTACAGGATTTATTGATGTGAAAGGGGAGTGACATACGAGAGAGTATAGGCTGAATTAAGTTGACAATGTTAATTAGAGGGAATAGTAGGCGAGTTGAAATGTATAGAGTAATTAGACGGCGGAGACGTGTATACAGAGTAAAGAAAATTAAGGAGAAGCTTGAGACGTGGGAGGAGAGCGTATCAGGCGTGATAAGGCTGGGTATGGGAAGTAGAAGCGTAAGTGAGGAAACTGGAATATATGAAGTAAGAAGTAAAGGGGGGAAAGGAAGATGAGAAGCGTGAAATAAAGGAATGATGTAGAAGATAGACTTGTCGGAGTAGAAATGAAAGTGTAAGTATATACATATGTATATATATATATGTGTATGTTATAGTGGGAATGGAAGAGGAGGGTTGAAGGATGAAACGAAGTTTTAGAGGTAATTGATATAGTAGAATAGTCTCTAAAAAAATAAACGAAACCAAGTTAGATGATAAAAAAGGAAATGATAGAGTTAAGTGAGTTTAATGAAGTCGTTTACACAAATCAAGATTGCAAGGGATGAAATGGATATATTAATTATGGCTAAGGGGTAAAAGGGAAAGGCCAAGAGATAAATTTGCTGAGTGCACACACAGGGAAGAATAAGTAGATTGAACGAGTATAGGGGAAGAAAATTATGTCTAAATTATACAATAGAGTAATAATGATGGAGAGAAGGTAAAAAAAATTGTAAGGAGAAATAGATTTATATAGAATGATAATACCCTAAAGAGAGAAAGTTGAAGCATAATACAAGACGAGACGAACTTCCGGATCGATGAGGGGTGTGGCTAGACTAGACCAGACGATACTACCTAAACAAGATGATGTGACCAAAAAGAGTAATTGAAAAAATAGTTACTTAGTGTATTAGGGGGATTTAGTCAAAAAAAATGAAAGAGGGGTAGAAAAGGAATGGTAGACGATATGGTGGAAACAGCAGTAACTTTGGGCGGGGGTGGAGGAGGAAAGAGCAATGGTAGTTGCAGGGAAAGCGGTAGTAGAATCACGAGAGCGGGAACAGTTTTTGACAATTTCCGCTTTATTACTATTAACTGGATGATCAAAGAGCCGTAGCGCGGATTCCTCGCAGCTAAACTAACCAGCTAGCTGAATACCTTTTCAGCCGGTCAATATGCGCAGTTGGCTAGTTGGTTGGCGGGCGGGCGGGCTGGCCTAGATCGTTTACTCGCCTACTTGCTTGTTCATCCGTCTTCCCGCCTACAGGCTGGTCAATTTGCTTGTTGGTTGGTTCACTTTCCAACTTGATCGTGTCTAGGTCAGATTTCAATTCTTCCGGATACGCACCATGTGTTGCATGCAATGTCTAGTTGTAGAGTAAACTTTTGAGCAAGTTTATCTGTGAGTCTGGCATGGATTAAGTGTATAGAGTGAATCAGCAATTAAAACGCTTTCCAAAATGCGTGAAAATCGCCGTCAAACAACTGATTATCATCACACAAAGTAATCCAAAGGCGTGCATATCAAATTACGGTCGGATAAGGCCAAACTTTTTTTTTTTCCTTTTACACGAACTATTAATATGCTATACTATAATACGCCGAATCAATGTTAATTGTATACGAGTGAGCCAACTATCCAGTAATCCGAACTGCACATTTAGCGGAGTGAACCCTTTTGCGTATTTTTTCACGATATTGATCAGGTTAACCTGCCTAACAAAATTCAGTCACTTGCGTACATATTCAAATACATATACATATACTGTCTGCACTGCCAATTAGTTTGACTACGATTTTATCGTGGTCAATGCAATATATTTTGAAGTTTTCAAGCTAGTGTTGAGTCTAGCAAATTCCGGAACGCGGCAGCATTGGGATTAGGAAGTTTGGACGTGAGGGGTGATACTAAGAGCTGGTGTGATAGTCAATCAAAAGACGAAGTCGAGCGGTGTTGTCGTGGTTATTCATTCTGTTTGATTGAGCACGAGCTCCAGGATCAGCACGGACACAGCACGACGACCAGCGCCATCATCATCACTGGCCCCCGGTACTAGCATCGTCACTATCACCGGTTCCCACGCGTCTTCTATTGCTTTCCTTTCTCATCTCTTTTTCTTTTCTAGTCTTCTCTTCCCATCCTATCCCATTCCATTCCATCCCCTAACTTTCCTTTCCCTTCCCTTCCCTTCCCTTCCCTTCCCTTCCTTCCCTTCCTCCTTTTCTTCCGAAACTCCGCCACTTTAGCCACGTTATCTTACTCTTCCTCCTGACGACGACCCGAGCACGCTGTACCCGTGAGGTATATGAGAAATTGCTAACACGCTTCTTAAACGAGGAGCGAGCAAAGCTTCAAGCCAACAATTTACCCATAACCATATCCATATTCATACCCACACCCACATCCACATCCACATCCATATCCCCATCCTCTTCCCCATCTCAATCCCCTTTTTATTTATTCGAAAATTTATCAATTTTTCCATTTTGTTCATCATATTTTTATCATTACTGACTTCGGTACGTTTGCTATACGCTACCGCTAATTCCATGAATCAGATATTTAATTCTTGGTCTTATTGACCTCTCTTTATCAAGCGTGTCTAGCTATCGTGATCATGCCGCTTACTTTGGTAATGCGCGCTGTCCGCGATGGGTATTCCTCTGCTTCATCAAAGTCCGATCCTTGGTTGGTGCGCGATGTAAGTTAAATCTATTCGCGCTGCATACAACCGTCTGGTCATTTCGTCTTTTTTCATCCATTTCAACACATCTCATCCGATATCATTACCGCACATTCATCTTGAGCCGCATTGTTCGATGTTATATTCCCCTCATCGACTTTGTAATGTACCATGATATTCTATTTTGTGATAAGCTTTACCATGGTATTTTACATTGTATGATGAAGGGTTAACGGGCCAAAGTTATTCAATCTAATCTATACACATGTACACGTTCGCACTACTTCTCATCGCCTTTTCCTGGCCATGCTTAATCCTAGCCTGCGTTACGTCAAACTTTGCGCTTCCACGCTCAAGCATGCTATTCAAAATGTCGGATTAATCTTGGAATGGTTGAATCATCGAACATGAATTGGCGATTGCATTTTGACCTCTTAACTAACTCTACTTATTCACCTCATAGATTGTATACACGGCGATTGTGGGATTGATTATGCTAGCTGCTCTTTTAGAATGGTTCCTCTGGCTCGCCGCATTTCTGTACTGCCTCATCAAAGCCTACAAAAAAGCAGATCGCACGAGTATTCGCATTCTCGCCGTCGTGATTATCATTCTATTCACACTGGCGCGGTAAGTTACCATGAATAATGAAAAACTTTTGGACACAACGTGGGGTTATATTCGGTATTCTTTACCTGTACACCCGTTTGTCCTATTCGTCCAACTTGACTTTGGCTAATCTTGATAAAGTGGCATATTTTTACCGATAATGGTTGTAACCTTACCCTTACCTCACCAAATCACAAATTTCTATCCCCGAAAGCTGGTCATCTTTTTACAATGGTTCGCGTTTTGGTCATTTTCTGGTTTACTCATGGTTCCTTGGCTACTTTGCGTTTACTACCTGGTCACACATTCAGTCGGTAGACAAAAACGGGTTAAACACGTTTTAGATGAAAGTACGGCGCCTAAAGTCGTTATTGTTATGCCTTGCTACAAAGAGGTACCGGAAATTTTAATTCGTTCAATCGATTCCATTGTAGATTGCGAGTATCCTCCCTCGTGCATGCATGTATTTTTATCCTTCGATGGTGAGCAAGAAGACGAATTGTACTTGAAAACCATCGAAAAAGTTGGCGTACCGTTAACACTGGAATCTTACCCTAAAAGTATCGACGTAGTTTATCGTAACTGTCGAATTACTATATCCCGATTCCCCCATGGTGGCAAAAGGAGCTGCCAGAAACGAACATTTAAGTTAATTGATCGTATTTATATGGAATATTTGAAACGAAATGATAACTTATTCGTTTTATTCATCGATTCGGATTGCATACTGGATAAAGTTTGCATACAAAATTTTATGTATGAAATGGAACTTAAACCAGGCAGTAAGCGGAACATGCTAGCGATGACAGGCATGATAACTTCCACGACAGAAAAGAATTCATTAATTACGTTAATTCAGGATATTGAGTACGTTCATGGCCAACTTTTTGAACGATCAGTCGAGTCATGCTGTGGTTCGGTAACATGTCTGCCGGGTGCGCTTACGATTGTCCGGTTTTCAGCATTCCGTAAAATGGCTAAATACTACTTTGCCGATAAAGCTGAACAATGTGAAGATTTATTTGACTATGGCAAGTGTCACTTGGGAGAAGACCGGTGGTTAACGCACTTATTCATGATTGGCGCCAAGGAGCGGTATCAGATTCAAATGAATACAGGTGCTTTTTGTAAAACAGAGGCCGTACAAACGTATGGTAGTTTGTTAAAGCAACGCCGACGCTGGTTTCTCGGATTCATTACCAACGAGGTTTGTATGTTAACGGATATACGCTTATGGAAACGGTATCCCGTACTCTGTTTAATACGCTTTGCACAGAACACCATTCGCACTACGGCGTTACTCTTTTTTATAATGGTAGTTTCACTTATTACTACTAGTCAGAAAGTGTCTCAGTTACCCGTTGGATTTATCGGAGTATCACTAGGCTTGAATTGGCTTTTAATGCTTTACTTTGGCGCTAAATTAGAAAGGTACAAAATTATGCTGTACCCGTTAATGTTTGTGATTAATCCATTTTTCAATTGGCTGTACATGGTTTACGGGATATTTACAGCCGGTCAAAGAACGTGGGGCGGACCGAGAGCAGATGCTGGTGTAGCGGATAAAAATACGACGGCTCAAGCAGCCATTGAACATGCTGAAGCGACAGGCGATGATTTGAATATTATACCCGAAACTTTTAAGTATTCTCTGTATCGCAAAAGGAGTCAGAGACCTGGAACAATGCGCATGTCAGTATCTACATTTCATCCGGCGGATTCTATCGATGGCATATTTTCTTCACCGCATGAGAATGTTGGTAGAACATCACCAATTTCACCATCTCTATTTAACGAACCGTATCATCGTGGAGCAACGTTACCCGGACTTCCCCTTCATCCACGAGCGAGTTTTGAGAGTATATCATCTAGTGCCGCAAGTGTAACAAGTGCAGGTAATAGTATATACTATCCTAGGCGAGTGGAAAGTATACTAGGAGTTGAGGATGCAAGAATCTATCATTCACGTCAAGCCGAACAACGACCTGCAGGTGGAGCTTACTTGGAGAGGTCGAACTCACTTCCTACGTCCAAGTCATCAAGTTCACATGTTAACATGAATCATATGGCATCACCGACACCTCCGACTCAGTTATACATGCGATCCCCTATGAACCATCATAATAGTGAAGGACATATTGCGAATTCAACATTGCGAACGTGTCCCCAAGTGACAGGTTCAGGGGGAGGAACGACAAGTACAACGGGACCGTCATCTACGTTGGCATCATCAGTTTCAGGACCGCAAGATCAAAGGGAGAAAGGAAGCGTGAGTCCGGGGCGAAGTCGACAGAGAAAACGCTTGGTAAAACGGTCATTGCAACCTTCATCGCCCGTATAGTGAATGGAGAAGGCAGTTGTGTACGGCTAGTAAACTGCACAGAAAAGAGGGTGGGTGCAGAGTTAGTCGCGCATTAGATTGTCGTATAAGGTTCTCGGCAATGCGCGCATATATAAATATTTAGACATTTATAGATGCTTGCCATTGCACGATTGATTTATCATACTTTATTAAAGTATCGTCAGCCAGTTCTTCCATAGCCTTGGACGATTAAGGCAGCGAGCAGCAATAAAGATGCTAGCATCGCAGAGGGGAGGGCAGAGCGGGCGCACACCATAGAAGATCCGATAATCCCAATCTATCATGTTTATATACCCGTCATTCATGTATGCTTAGCTATTCTTGCTTGTTAATTAGTCAATTGTTACGATGAACGAACCGGGGTGGAGTGTATATGTTTGATTGTAAATTGGAAGGGTGACGGGTGATGGAAAAGTGTAAGGCAGAGAATATTTACTCTAGAAGATTAAGCAAGGGAAAGTATAGCCAATGGTTGTATATAGATAAATAGTTACATACATACATACATACAAACACACGTACGTACGTACACGGGGACGTAGGCACGTCGGCATGCATGAATAATGGAATTGGGATAATTTACGGGGAGGTGAGTATGCCGGGGAGGGAGGTGGGGGAAAGGTTTGAGTGGACAAAGATTAAGACTGGGTGGACGCGGGATGATCAGTTGCGTCGAAAAAGGTTTCAGGGCGGGGCAAAGTAGGGGGAGAGTCAGCGAAGCGCCATTCAACGATGATGCGATCAAAAGCGCGAATTCCCTTGTGTCGTAAGCCTTTTAGACCGTCCATTTCATCCCAATCGCAGCGAAAAGTACCGGAAAGTTTAGGGGAATGATAGAGTGACTTTGAGATATCTGCGGCAGTGGTGGGGGAATTTTGGATGGATTGGGAGGTAAATTCAGCTTCCAAGTCGGGGACATTATTATTTTGGTGAAGGGAGGTATGAGAATTGGAGGGAAGGGTTAAGTGCGAAGTAGATGAAGGATCTGGTTTAGCAGGTAAGGATTGTGAAGCGTAGCGTTCGGGACCTTGACCTTCGAACCAAGCATTGAACCAAGCATGAGCGGTTGAAGAGAGTAGACCGTTAATAGTCTCACAGGGTGGACTTGGTAGAGTGGATGTTACACATGTACCGTAAGATTTGCAAGTGGTACGTCGACAAAAGTGACGACGTTTAACGATTACGTTAATATCACTTGTATTAAAGCGGACGGGTTTTTGAGGGCGAAAAACGAGGACATTTGAGGGATCTGGATTGTCGAGATCTTGAATAGATTCGAGGTCAGAATGGGATGCTGGGTCGCTTGATGTAGCAAAGGTTGAGGGGGCGGAAGAGAAGGATTGTACGAGAGAAGCTTTGGAAGAAATGATACTATTGGTGGAGGGTAAGGAAGAGTTGACGGAAGCGTTTACCGAGGGGGTTGATTGATCAATGGTATCATGAATTTTTGGACAAGAGGAAGTGGTGATACCAGCTTCACCATGAGCTAGGATGGTGACACCGGGGGCCTGGGGGGGAATTAAGCTTGATGGATGGATAGGTTTTGAGGAGAGTGTGGAGGAGGAGATGGTTGTGGCGGTAGGGAGTGGAGAGGATTTTGGAGAGGACCATTTGGGAAAAGCAGGGGCAAATTTGACGTTTCGTGTAAGAGGGAGGGTTAAGGAAGACTGTATTTCAGATGGAGAAAAGATGTGTAGAGTTTGTAGAGTGTAACGTTCATTTAGGCCGGGTAGGGATTGGGAATGGGAAAGTGGTTGAGGATTATCACAGGGAGAGGCAAGTGTAGCAAGAGGAGGAGAAGTTAGGGAAAAGCCACGAAGAGCAACGATGAGGCCGGTACGAGATCGAGGGTTAATTATGCGTACAGATAAAACTTCGACAGGACGAATTGGGAATATATCATGGAAAGTTTGATTGGCGGTGATAGTGATGGAGGAGGTGGTGGGGGGGGGAGAGGTAGGGGTGGAAGAAGAAGGGTTATAGGCCAATTCATCGGAAGTGGAAGAGGAGGGAATGTTGGCGTTTGAGTTGTTAAGGTTGGTAGAATCGGAATCTGAAGGGCATGAAGAGTAAGTAAGTTGACGTCGACCCACATATCTAGCCCAACGATCAAGATATTGTAACCAACGGAGTTGTGATGGTATAGAAACACCAGGGCCAAAACCGGGACGCATGCGACGAGTAGTGAATCGATCTAGGGCGTCAGATAAGGACCATGCTTGTTGAGCAATTAAGTAGGCGCAAGTAATGGTTCCACTACGGCCTTTGCCAGCTTTACAGTGAAACAAGGCTACGGGAGGAAATAAAGTAGAGTGAGATGAATCTGGGGAAGGGGGTGGAGGAGGATAAGATGGAGATCGTGATAATAGTTTTTTGGTGGTGGTCGTAGTAGTTGTGGAAGTAGTATTTGGAGATGTAGTAAGAGTAGTGGTAGTAGTAGTTGAAGAAGAGCAAGTAGTAGCCTCTTGTTTAACAGTGGTTGGAGAGGGTTCTAACCAAAGGGAAATGTGAGAGATGATACGAAGAAGAAGATGAAAGGGAGGAGGTTGATGATCAGGCCATTGAGCGTGGGAAATTTGGTTACGGACAAGAGAATCCGGGTAGCCAGTTCCTTCGGCGCGAAATTCCCAGATATGCCAATTTTGGGGGCCGTGAGTAGTATCTAGATAAGTGATTAATTGGTCCAAGGGGATACGATAGGCTCGTTTTGGATATTGGGCAGATGGAGCGGAAGACACGATGATACGTGGAGTAACGTAACTGATATCTAGACCATTTGCATCTGGATGAGGAAGACGAGGGGAAGCTAGAGCACAACGAAGTAGGGCCGGCATACTTTGAGGATAGATGAAGAATGGAGATGTATAGGTTTTTATAATTTGTGATAGGACGGGATGTATAGGTGTGGGGTGGAGGAGGGGGTTTTAGATACAAGATGAGACGTATAGGTTGTACTATGGTTTAACGGGCAAAAAATAGTTTAGCCTAATGATAAATGAGAAATATAACCAAAGATTTTATGATGATAGAATTAAAAGAATGGAGTTTAACAAGTTGTCAAATTAACGATAGAGATAGTAAGGCGATAATTCTAAAAGATTGTAAGTTTGTATGTATGCATGCAGGCATGTAAGTACTGGACTGAACAAGTCTTGAGCACAAAGAAGAGCAACAAGGAAAATGGAAAGGGAGAATATGCGAGATTAAGTAGTTTCGGGGTTAAAGAACGCAGAGTATCAAAGGACACGGTAAAGCAAAGCAAAGCAAAGCTAAGTAAACGAGCGGAGCGGCAGGTATGTTGATATCAAAAACAAACCAACCATACGGGATCAATATTTAGATGATCAAGTAGCCAGAATTAGGAGTAGGGATAAACCAGGACGGGTATGGTTATTGATTGAAAAGTGAAGTGTATATGTGTATGTTTACAAGAGATTGCAGTGGAAATGACAACAAGGACGATCAAAGTAAAGAAGTAAAATATGCCCGAGATAGTAGAAATGGAAGAGTAAAGTAGTAGATGCACGCACGCACGGGCAAACTGCCCCAAGATTTAGTGAAAAGATCAATTATGTCGTCGAATGCAGATATGAGGGGTGACCTGCACGCCATGATTAGAAGAATAGTTCAAGAGGAAGATCCAGAGACAATTGCAAATTTGGAGGGGAAAATTCAGTAGGAAACTGACGCGATGATGATACGGGAAAGGTGAGATCTGGGGGAGAAGCATAAGCAGAATAAGTCGGATGATTTGAAAAGGTGGGAAGTTCAAGGGGCAGATCCAGAGGAAGTAAATGAGGCAAAAGTGGAGGAGGAGGTGGAGGGGGTACAAAGTCCTGGTGGTGGGGTTGGAGGGATAGTGAAGGCGTTGACGATGTTGCAGCCAGAGAAACCTGGGATTGTGGTTGACTCGATAAAAATGGCGTGTCAAATTGGCCCGACAGAGGTGCCACGGATATTGAGTCCAAGTACGACCAGTCAATAGACGGAGGTGAAGATGCTGTACACGATGAATTGGAACTTGCATCGCTCAACGTGCTCAATGATGATGAAGTTCTCTCGCTCCCAATCGATAGTGTTGCCTGAGACAAATGATGGGGTGCAGAATTGCTCCCTGCACCCCGACTCCCATTATCAGGACGTGGACCAGCACCATTCTGATTTTCCGGTATAAATGATGCCGGATCATAACAATTCGATAACCTTTCACCAGTGCGTCGAGCTCTAGGAACAATCGAAGTTCTTATTTCACAAACTATCCCCCTTGCCAAACATCGTGAACAAGACGGAACAAGCTTATCACATTTGGACTTTGCCTTTGCACACGACCGACACGCAATGATTCGTCGCCTGCGACGTCTATCATCCGACCTCTGCCAAATACTTTTTCGTCCATTCAACTCCAAACCATGAACATCGTGAATTAATCCCGTTTGCTTCAATTCTCCAATCTTCCCATCGTGAAATTCCTCGACGCGTCCCCCGTTTTCCCCACAGCCCCCCTGCTGCGCCTCTCTCCAGCCACCGCAGCGGCGGTGCGCCGGCAGCGCCCGTGGCCGTGCTCCCTGACTCAGCATCGCTTCGGGCGCCCGCTCCAACGTTGTTCCGCTGCCGCCCACACTATAAATTTGCTCCTTTTTCATGATTTTTCGTGATAATTTCTCGCGTTCGCGTTTTCTTCTTTTTTTTCTTCCGCTTTGTTCCAATTCATACCCTTATTTTTTATATCGTTTCTGTCTTTTTTCTTTCCTGTCTATTTGTCCGTATCCCAATTCCTTTTTCCCCTTCCCGTTAAAAATGCTATAATAATCTCTGTCAATTAATCAGGCAATCATTCATCCATTCATCCCCCCCTCCCCAATCCTTTTTCCAATATCCTTTTCTTCCTTAATATAAAAACAGACAATCCTATCTCTATTCATTCATATACTAATCTCCAGAATTTATTGCCTTCTTTTCTCCTTCCTTTAGTATTTCTATAAGTCATCTCTCTATACAATTCTTTCCAATTTCCCCCTCCTCATCTACCTTCCTTCGCCTTTTAAATATTCTACCAAAACCCTTCTCAGGGCTGTATTCGCCGCTTCTTTCCCCATCGTCCCGTCTTGAAACGCTTTCTCATCTCTCTCTCGTATATATGCCCTAAACCCTCCTCTCCCACATCCACATCCACCTCAACCTTTTCCTTTCCTATCCTCAGGGCTAACCCAATTTATCACCTCCTTGCACCACATTCACGACAATAACTTTACCTTTTTCCCTACTCTCTCTCTTCATACTTACCCCTCCCCCCCACCACCATTTCGTCTTCTTTTTCCCCCATCTCCTCTTTTTCCCTAAACTGCATAGCATTACATTACATCCCGTTGTACATCGTCTTCATCGCTACTACTACCACCACTTTTCCACATCAACTCTCTTCTCCAAAAATGAAGCTCAAAAAATTCATGGACCCTTCCAACTCTCCCCTTCAACACGCTCCTCTTCTCCCTCCTCTCACCCCTCCTCCTCCACCCGCTCCCCCTCATCCTCCACCAGAACCACCTGCTGCACCCACACCTAACTTTTCCAAAAATTTCCTCCATTCTCCCAACACTCCCACTCACCATCCTACCTCTTCATCTCACCCTCCCATCCCTCCCATTCACAAACACCTTTCCCTCACACCTCTCCCCTCTCAAACTAACCAAAATGCAAGCCATACACGTTACTTTAACCCATTTCACGATCCAAGAAAATCTTCCTCCTTTATTACTCCCGGATCCTCTAGTAACATTTCCCCCCAACGTCCTACTCTCTTCCCTTCCCATACCTTCGATCGATTCTCACTTCCAACTTCATTCTCTCATACCCCCTCCTCCTTGAGTGGCCCTCCCCCTCCTCCCTCTTCCTCACCCGCCCACTCTACGGCTACTTCGCCTTATCATCTGTCTTGTCGAAACTCCAACTTGGAATCTTCTGCTTTACTTCCATTTCTAAACCAATCCTCCACTTCTTCTGCTCCCTGTAACTATCCTTCTTCTGCACCATCTCCCGATCTAACTCTACACAACGCTGTTAACACTCCTACTACTGCCGCCGCTTCTGAACATCTCTACCGTTTTCCCTTATTCGTCGATGAAAAAGAGTCCGATGATGAATTACACATGCCACATCCTGATGACGATAAATTCACTCGCACCTCTTTCCTTCAAAGGCTTACCTGGCGTAACTTTTTCTTTGCTCTGGCCCTTATCATTATCCTGTCCACTATAATCTTTCTCTTCATCGTTTTACCCATTCTAACTCACCTTGGAATCCTCAACTTTTCCTCTTACTTGGAAACACCCCTCCATCTCATGTCCTCCTATCGTAATTACCTTGCTTCCAAACCCGAGCCCTGGGCCTACGTTAACAATCGCAAGTATCCTTTACTCAAAAACCTTCGTCATTCGCTCATCGATCCAGATACCCCACCCAGCGCTTACAAACGTAAATCTGTCTCCGGCCAAGTCATGCAACTCGTATTCTCTGACGAATTCAATCGTAATAACCGTTCGTTTTACCCTGGTGATGATCCCTACTGGTATGCTCCCGATTTATGGTACGGTGCCACCGCTGATATTGAATGGTATGATCCAGACGCTGTAACCACTTACAATGGTGATCTTTACCTACGTATGGATAAATTTCGCACCCATAATCTCGATTTTAGATCTGCAATGCTTCATTCATGGAATCAACTTTGCTTTCAAGGTGGTTACCTTGAAGTTTCCCTATCCTTTCCTGGTCCATACGGCGTTAGAGGTTACTGGCCCGGTGTATGGACCATGGGAAATTTAGCTAGACCCGGTTACCTTGCTACAACCGATGGTTTATGGCCGTACACTTATTCTTCTTGTGATCATGGTATAACTCCAAATCAATCTATGACCGATGGTACATCTTTTCTTCCTGGTCAACGCTTAAATTCATGTACATGCCCTGGTGAAGATCACCCATCCCCGGGTAGTGGTCGTGGTGCACCGGAAATTGACATCCTGGAAGCTCGTGCCGATCATGACGGTTTATCAACTGCTACCCAATCTTATCAAGTTGCCCCTTTTGATATTTGGCGTCAACCTGATTATAATTATCTCGCTTCCCCTTACCCCAATATCTCTTATCTTAATACCTTTACCGGAACTGCTTATCAACAGGCCGTGTCTACTACATCAACTCTTAATCCTAGATGGTTTGATGGTGTAGCCTACCAAAAATTCGGTTACGAGTATACACCCGGTTTACTCGATCGTGGTAAAATCGTCTGGTACACTGGAAATCGTCCCGTCTTCTTTATGGATGGACGCGCCGTCCGCTCAAATGGCAACGTTAACAATCGTTTAGTTACCCACGAACCAATGTCCATCATCCTTAACTTGGGCATTTCTCACTCTTGGGTAGACATTGATTGGAGCCAACTACGTTTTCCTGCTCTGCTACGTATAGATTACGTTCGACTCTACCAATTGCCCGGAAAGCGAAGTGTGACATGCGACCCTGTCGGTTACGAAACTACCCAATACATTTCTCGCCATCCCAAAGCCTATAATAACCCAAATGTTACCGTAAGTTTTTACCCTTTGGTTGTCGTCACTATGGTTATCAACGTGTGATCTTTCTTGCTAATCCTATTATCCTATGCTTTCTAGTCCTGGACCTCGGCTGGTTATAAATGGCCCCGCAATAAATTTATGCATGGATGTCCCTCAAAATCTCGTTCTCGCCCCCCTCCTCGCGTTTAGCATTTTTACCGTCACCTTCATCATTAAAATATCTTTCAATTTCTCCTTTCTCCCCCTACATTAAAAAATTTAGTAACCATTTCCGCTCCATCTAATATCACGACTTCGTCCTGCCGTCGAATCTTTTCGCCATCGTGATGATGATCCTTCGCAGTATCGTCCCCCGTTTTTCCACCCACTACCCAAATAATCGTACCGTGCTTCACCGCTACTTACACGATCTCTCTCTCGCTCTCGACTTCCATCGCATCGTCGACTTTCTCGTGAAATGCTACGACGTCTTCCTCGCTCCCGTTCACGTTCCCATTCCCGATTTCGCGACCCACCGTAGTACTCGCAACTTCCACTAGCATAGCGACTCCTTGGCCGTGTGTACACGTCT
>WMKJ01000013.1:0-181656 GCA_009733715.1 Herpomyces periplanetae | reverse complement strand
AGGAAAAAATAATGTAATATGAAAAAGACAACCGATAAAGCCCATGTGGTGTGGAGCAGAAACAACAATGTCAAATCGTATAATCAAACCGGCGAACAGAAGCACGCTGCTGATGTAGTCGACAGAACAAATCACTCCCGCGCAACGCTAAATAAATGCACTCGATGTTATCAAAACAATAATCCTTCTAAACCACAAATCAATGAGGACTTTCACTGTGGTATGAATGTATGTGTAAACGTGTATATGTAAGGAATGAGTTAACAAACTGGCGTCAAAGACATTAACGCATGGGACGCACACCCATTTCCAGAACCCGCATATACGGGTTGAAACGCTCCGGATAAGTAACAAGGTGGAATTTTACCAAACCAAGACCAAGGATTCAACGATGGATAAAAGTAGCGCCCACCATGCGGCAAATTGGCATCATCGGCGTAGCCCAGATTAGGCGCATTACTAACCTCCACAGGGGAGGTGACGGGAGATGAAGCAGTGGAGGACTGACAGCACGAAGATGCGAAGCTACCATTACCACTGACATATTGAGAAGTCCTACTTTGGTGACGCAGGGGAGACGAACTTTCGAACAAACTATCGGAAGAGCGGATCTTGGTGCAAGTGGGAAAAGCAGACGGGGGTAAATCATTTTCTGATCCAAAACGAGGGGATTCTGCAAGCGGGGGATGGGTATGCTCGACACCCGGATGATAGTTTTTTGAGTATGCTGAAGCTACTGATGGTGCGGGGGGGGTGGCCGCGACGGTAGTTGCAGCACAATGATCAACAAGGCCTGGGTTGTCAAAGAAAACGGGGGAAAATGCCATTGATAATATTAACTGTGGTGGAGCTGAGAGTCGTTCACAGCGCATGATGGAATGTCTTAGCTCTGTGATTCCCATTCTACGGACGGGATCAAATTCAAAAACCTTATTAAGGATGACGCTTAACTCGAAAGAAATTGGGAGAATGCTGCAGAGAAATGCAGGGTCCCTTTGAGAAAAGGCGCGAAAAGTGGTGTCTTTTACAGACGCTCTTTTCCAGGGATTTCGCCCGCAAATGAGATTAATGAGAATTACACCAAGGCTCCACACATCATTGGGAGCTGAAGCGTAGGTTGAATTGGCAACAGGTCGACCTTGTTGGCATTCTAAATGGGAAGTTAGGCACAATTTTACAAAGGGAGGACAACTAAGAGGAATGAGGGGATACGAACGAAAGGTGTACGGAACGCATTGGAGCAGGTACGGACAATGCAAGAGCGATAAAAGAACGGAAATCGAAAAGTTAGACTTACCAGGAGACATGTAGAAAGTAGAACCACAGCCAAAGTCGGAGCTAACAGCATCAGTAGTTGCTAGGCCGAAATCGGCGAGTTTAACTGTTTTGCCAGACTCGGCAACGAGTATGTTCTCAGGCTTCAAATCTCTGTGGTATATGCCTAAAGAATGACAAAATTCGACTGCATCGAGGATTTGTAGAAAAGCAGATCTGGCAAGCTCGTCGTTACCGACGTAGCGACCTTTGCATGTTATATTTGAAAACAAGTCACCCTCGGGACAGAACTCCAGGACAACGAAGGTATTTTCGGGGGAATCTATGATGCATAAAAGAGAAACGACATTCTCATGAGTGCTGGCGGCGGCGTGAAGAGCTAATTCACGGGCCTGGAACTGAGCCTGCCGTGGCTCTATACCAAGTTTCCGTAGAGCTTTCACGGCGTAGAGGGTGTCGTAAGTTATATCACGGGCTAAGTAGACGACTCCGTAAGCACCAACGCCTAGAATACCAATTAACTGAAGCCATCCCGAGAGGACTGTTCCCAATAGAACATCAGCGGATAGGGATGGAGAATAATCGGCCTGAATCGAATTCGACGCCGGAGTCGAAGAGGGAAGGTTGCAAACCATAGAAGAGAACTGTAAGGTGAGGAAATTGGTATGTAATGAGGTAAAAGAGAAGAATGGAAGATGGTATTTTGGAGGGAACAGCGGTATTGGGGGAGACTGAATGGAATGTGATATGTGTAGGAGATAGAACTTCTTATAAGAAGGAAAGCGAGAGAAATTGGGAAATTCAGGATGAGGCAGTGTAGAGAAGAGTGTGGGCTGAGCAGAATATATATTGAAGATGAGGTGAATGAAAGACTTGAGATGGAAGGAAAGTTGGGAGGATGAGGAAATGATTAAATTTGGATGAGCGGGAGGGATGAAGGAGAAAAGAGTGATGAGAACAAACGGTAGATGAGAGGGAAAAGTGAAAGCGTGAGTGGAGAGAGAGCGATAAGAAAATAGAGGAAAGGGCTGGAGGAGAAAGAAGAAAAGTCTCGGAGGGAGGAGAGGGTGGGGAGTATTTATTAGATGATAAAGCGAAATGGGAAGGGCAGAAGAAAGGTAGAGAGGTGATTTGAAGAGAGTGAGGTGGTTGAGGGTAAAGTGGATGAAAAAAAATCCGCGAGGTTGAAACGAAAAGAATTGAAGAGAGGGGGGGGTATAAAATGAGTGTTCAGTAAGTGGGACGAAAGAAGCCCAGGAAAAAATTCCGACGCACAATGGAGATTTGAGAAATATTGGATATTGGAAGAAAATTGACGGATAGAGGTAAAAAGTAAGGTAAGGTTATGGCGTAGGAGAATATTAGGGGAAAAGGAGCATTAATGGGACGAGAGGGAGGACATTGGGGAAGTGGGTGAGAGGATTGAATAATAAGGAAGAATTAAGAGGAGAGGGATAATGGAGCGGAGAAGGGAAGGTGAAGATGTTGGAGTTGGAGTGAGTAAAAGAGTGAAGAAGGGGAAAAAGAGGAAGATGATGGCAGGTGAGGTGGAGATGAGGGGTTTAGCTTCGGTATTTAAAACAGAGTGGATGGGGGGCAGTCAAACACGGGTGCCGGCGGAGTTGAGAGAATGACGAATCCAGAAGAGCAATTATGTCATTCACGGATAAAAGACACTAACAAAGATAGAAAGAGTGAATAGGAAATATTGTCTGTTTAGGAAATAATTTCTTTTTTATATTGGAATTGCATTTCTTATTCGAGAATAGATAAATATTGAAATCGGGTGAGAAGAGAAAAAGTGGGGAAGTTGGAAGGAAGGGTCTGATGGAGCTGGGAAGTCAGGAAGGAGCGATTGCAATGTTGAGGGAGGTGTGGGTGTGAAAATGTGTGTGTGTGTGTGTATGTGCAAGCGAGGCTCGAGTGGAAGCATGCGTTGTGTGTGCGTGTGTGGGCGTACGCGCGACGGTGAAGATAAAAACCCTTCAAAGAACTTACCCAACCCAGGAATAAAGAATCGCCGATATTGCATATGCGCTCAAAGAAATTTATGTGAATTGAGTGAGACGGCGATTATCGTGCACAAGCATACTGAGTTGAACTACCGTAGTAGCGGGGCCGTGGTATTGTACAGTAATGACAGCTATGAGTATACAAGTCTACGGTACATCGATGGTAATGATTACAAGTACATCAATCATGGCGAAAATGGATTACGCTGATAGAAAAGATGGCGGCAACTGTAGTAATAGGAAGTTAATGCTGACGGATGTACTCATACGGCAAAATGTACATGAATCAAGCAATAAATGATTTCATCGATTTACACAGCAAGCCAAACCTACGAGAACAGCAGTCATTAAATTGGATGAAATTACCGATTAAGGCCGATTTAAGAGGATGTGGAGTGCAAGTAAATTTGGAATAATTAGGGAAAGTTTATTGATTGGTAAGTATTTACGTAACGAGCGGAAATGGGATATAACGCGGAGCGGATAAACGGATTTTCTCGATAGATAATGTTCCATGCAGAGCGGTGCAGTGCAGCACAGCTTACTTGAGAGTAAGCTTGCTCAAGGTTATGAATATACAAAATGGGAAAGGAGGAACAGGGCGGATGAGCAATCAATAATTAGCAAGTCGAAATATAAGATTGAGTGTGCAAGCGAGTGAGCAATAGGTGGCAGCGGCTACTAAAGTGACGGCGGCAGCGGCGAGGGCGATGGTTGCGACTGAATTAATGAAACGCAGCCATGCTTTACACTAATAAAATGTGTAGATAACAAGATAGATAGGAGGGGTCGATAATATGTATAAAAAGTAATACCAATGGTGTCTGGAACCTTGACCCTAATTATTTAGCAGAATCACGCTTACTTGGATGGTCTAGTATTCAGTCGAATATGTTAAATGGAAAGCTAACTAACCAGCAATGATAGAATCATTGACCAAGGTTTCGACAAAATAAAACGCACGGTAGCATGTAAAATGAGTATTGAATGTAGTTTACATGGAAACTTGTTTTTAGGGAATTAATCTACGGGCATGCAAAGTAATCCATATAGAAATGAAGAGTCATGGGTTAGCTAGAGAATGATATGGTATGGTATGGTATGGCATGGCATAACATAGCATGGCATAGCATAGCATGACATGTCACGTCATAACATGGTAGAGTAATGATTCAAAGTTGAAGTGGATGGATGTATAAAGATACACGTGTGGAAAAGTTGGTGGAGCAGAGCGATAAGTGAACAGGAGGAGAGAAGAGGGGAGGGGAGCGGTAGTGTGCGGAGGGGATAAAGAAAGCGGGACATTCGGTATAGATGCACGATTTGTGACAAGTGAGAGAGACAGGCCTTGCTAGCCCTAAAACTCCTGTGTGCGAGAAGTTGACCAGACTCTGCATCAAAAGTGGGCTAGAGATTCAGAAGGCAGTTGCGTCACATGGATGCTCATCTTGGGCATTGGTTGGGATAAGGAGAGTGAGCTGGCTGGCCAAAAAAATAAAGCATTTTACTCTAGTTTACGGTGATAAGTGTCACGGTCAGTTAACTATGTCAACTGACATGGCCATGATTGGAAGTATGGGCAACTGATAAACAACGGTAAGTAAAGGGTAACAGCATGAGTAGTGATAACGTGGAAAACTTTACGAAAAGCGTATGGAAAATTTTTCAGCAAACCAGTTGGGTGTGCATTAACAGCTGTTTCGTAAGAACGGTTATGAATGAGAGTTAAAAAAGGCATTCAAAGCTCATCAAGTTTCACTTAGTTCAGTGTACTATCAGTGAATATCTACGCGGGCAAAAATGGAATTTTATGTAATTAACTTTTTGATCATGATAACACTACTAGTTGGACTATTAAGGACACGTTGGAAGGAATGATTTAGGGAATAGGTTGGGATAGTGAGCAGTAGTTGATGTATTAGCGTGCGTGCGTACATCAGCCTAATTTGTCGTGTGAAAAAGATGGATAACGTGTGGATATGTTGTTTCGGATCATATGTACAAATCGATACAAACGCACACTTAGACTCATCAGCCAAGTGACGAGTGACCTGGCTGCCCGGAAATCATGGATTAAGGTGTGTGCTACACTGTCAAGTGGACTTGTAAAACCAACGTAGAAATTTTGATAGTTTAGACTTAATGACGATATGGCATGGACTGGACTGGCCTGACTTGGCAATAGTTGGCGATAGCACACGTATAATTGTTATTGGGGAGGGTTAAGTTGGGAGATGAAAGCAGGGGCACAAGAGAACCGGTAAACGTGTGGGAACGAGTAGCGCAGTTAGGATATGATCGTGTGAAGGTGGTAAGAATAAGTGGTAAATTTTATAACTATCATTGGGTGTGCTGTATGTACCAAATAAGATAGGGCAATGGAACGAGGAAGATACTCTAAGATACGACAAAATAATTAAGGGCAGTGGCGTGAGCTATGAGGGGAATAATTGTATGTCGTGTGCAGTGTGCAGTGTGCAGTGTACAATGTATAGTGTATAGTGTATAGTGAAAACGGGAGTATGAACGAGTAACGGGCGGCAAAAATTTAGTGGATAAAAAGGGAATAATTTATCTGAATCAAACAAGAAATTGCCATTTGTGTAGGTTACGTTAATGGACTGAGTGGATTAACGGACGGACACAATGCTCAGTATAGATGTCATGAACAGGATGAGCAAGGTGGATGAAGAGGAAAAGTTCGCTGCATGGGCAAACGGCTGATTAGAGTTAATTAATACGAGTTGCGTTAATTAGAGTAAAGTTATGATTTGAGAGCGTTTGGAATGCGAAAAGCCTTCCCGATACTGTGCGGCCCGAGACGATGGTTTGGGTTGGAGATGTTAGATTTGGTTAGTATTAATATAGTTAGCTTAGTATTGTAATAATTAAGATATGGACCAGCGGAAGAGCGAACGAGTGAAGGAGATTAATTTACGGGCAATCAATACTAGCAGAAATTGATAGGGTAAGCCATGGATATAGAACGAAAATATTACATCAAGGACATTCCAAGAGGGCACACCGGATAGAAGCGAGACAGACAGGACAAGCGATTCATCATGTTTCGCATCACCATAATTTTGGCAACTGCATTGCATGGCACGGCACAGCGCATGGCAGGGCAGGGAGAGCGGGAGTAGAAGATTTTGTATCAAATAAGTCTGGCGATGCCACACCAAACTACGCCGTACAATCCATCCATCATTCGCAGCCGCCGCTCTACATGTAGACTAACGCTATCTCCAACCCAATTAACTCGGCGACCTTTTATAGTGCACCAACACGGGTATTTTTCCCGAATGAAACAAACCGGTGAAAACTAATTAACCAGTAGGTGGGTACGAACACACGGCACACATCATGGTTTAAAAATGTGCACAACGGCCCGAGCTACACCAGAATTGGATGAATCAAGTTAAGGATGTTTGGGCGTATCTTGCATCTCGAGAATTTGTAACTAAACCTTGTAAAGTGTGTATCAGCCATCCAACTCAATATCACGGTACCGGGCTAAATAAATCGTAGGATATCGTGAAACATTACGCTAGATGCCCGGTTAATACACACCCCCATTGAGTATAGTGGGCGGAATATTTTAGCAGCGACTGTTTGGCGATATTTAGGGTCTTTGTGTCAAACTTTGTGAGCGTGAGCATCACCGTCACCGTCATCATCTTCTACTAAATACCCTTGTGGCCAATCAAGCCCATCCCCATTAGATGGCGTTGCCTTTCAAAATCGTTATATCGTATAATCTACCTGAGCATTTGGCAACAATGCTCACAGTAGTATGTCTGGTCTAGCTATTCCCATACGCTGTACGTTGTACACTTTCCGTGCATTTGGCGTTTGACATAGTACATCGTCGGCTTCAACGGGAATTTCCCCCGTGAAACTTTGGACAATCAAGCTTTCGTGTCAGCGCCTCACGGAATTCTTACTTCTACGCACAAACTTGTGCTTTTACCCCTCCATTTTCCCCCAGTTTCATCCACGCTTGCTCCATTACCGCCTATCCAATTACCCTAGATGTTTTACTTTTTGTCTTCATCTACTAAACTACTCATCCCCCGCTACTCCTGCTACTCGTAAACCCTTTCCCGGCTCCCTTCTTCGTAAAGCCGGTTCATCCAATTTTCACGACAATCTTATTCGCCAAATTACCCATTTACCTGCCCCAATCCACTCTTCTTTCACTTCCCCTTTTCCACTTCCTATTTTTTAACACGCGTCTTTTCTTTTATTTCCGTGATATCCTATCTCAATACCCTGCTGTGATATTACTTGTATATGCTCTTGAACTTTTCTTTCTTACTCTACTTCTCCCTCCTTAAACCCCATTTCATAACCTGTATTTGCCAGTACTTTTACGTATATATGCGCTGCCTGTAATCTTTAGTCACTTAACCTCCATTTTCACGCTAATCCTGCACTCTTTTACTCTGTATACTCTAATTTCACTCTCGCTTCTATCCTTCCTTACATATCACTACGTTATAATCTAATTCTTTTCACTAATTTGGCCGTACTTCTTCATTAAAAATTCTCGTGCCTCCATCTCATACCCACACCCTTCCTTCTACGCTAACACATCCTCACTCGTTCTGTTCCAAATCAAACTTCCTGGTATCATTACACTAGTTTCCTCTCCCTAACTTATCCCTTCCTTAATATCTGCCTAACCGTACGTATCACTACACAATTTTCCCCCTCCTAGTTCCAACCAACGTATTTTCCCATGATGCTTAGCCCCCCATCTTTTGCCCAACAATCGAAGATCTTCATTTTCCCGTCTCTCCATCCCTTCTAATACTTCCTATCGTGAACACTCTCACATACATCCCTTCCCATAATTTGCTCACTCTCACTCCCGTTCCCATTATCCTAAGCCCGTAATCTTATAGCCATCTTCCTTCAGTCTCTTCGTCCCCAACTCAAATCACCACAAAATCCCCCCCCCCTCTCTCCTCATCTTCACCGTTAATGTGTATCTACCGAATATCTTTCTACCCCTGCTTCTCCTCTATTACCCTTAAAGCCCAGTCCAATCCTTGAGTTTCGCATGTAATAGTACTTAACTTCGCACTGTGCACCCTCCCGTCTCTATTAACCCGGCCGACCTGCTAATTCCCTCCCCTTGCAAAATTTCATATGGCCTATCTATACACTCACCTGGCTTATCCATTATCCTTAAACTTTCAAAGTATATGTGTGATATTCCCATTCTAAACTAACCCTTCTTACTCAAACCTTTCCGTACCCGGGCTTATCCACACTGGTGAAGTGAGGCAAAGCCCTCACCCATTCGTATTACCACCTGCTATCAACGGTTTTACCATTACTTCGTCTATGGCTAGTCTACACCATTCAGTGGCAATTCTATATTAATGTGTAACTTCTTACCCATACCTCTCATTTAATTCCCCAATGCTACTTTTACCGTTCTCATGCGTAGTAAATTATGATCAAGTTAATCACTCTTCTTTACCTTATTTCCACGTCAACTCCTTTCGTCATCTTCAATTACATACACCACTAAATTATTCTTAAAAAAAATGGTTTGCCATAACCTCCTAACTAGCCAACTAACCACTTCTCCTTCCGTGCACCACTTTTCCCGCCCTACAAACCACTTCTTTAACGTTATCGATTGTTTACCATATGCAAAGTTTATCGTCTAGCCTTTTTACTGTTATTGCAAGGGGACCACCTGTGAGGGTCTTCTGTAACCATGCGTAAATCGCTTTAATGTAAACTACAGTCATTCGGTCAGCCCATGTCAAGCCAATGCGCGCGAACCCACCATTAAACGCCTTCTTTTCTTATGCACATTCAATCCTGAAATTCCTCATATGCTTCATCCCATTATGCCGTTGGTTTTCTGCATACCACCGCATGGTGATGCTGCTTTATTAAGGTCCGGTTATTCCAGCTTTCAGTTTTCGCCCAACGAAATAGCCTAATTGAACCATCCCGTCAACTTTGGCGTTCCGTTATTGCACTTTTCCATAACCCTTCCATATTACTCCTTATTGCGTATTGTTGCCGCTATACTTTTCCTTATTTGTATTTCCCCTTTTAACATACCCTTCAGCACACTCAATTGTCTTGGCCTCGAAACACGTAATTCCCATTCTTTCTTATTTGCCAACTTTGTCAAATGGTGGAGCTGCATGTTAATCTATAATCAATAAGAAGGATGGGGCGTCGCCGCCTTCTCCATCGTCGTGCGCACACGCTGCCACCAATTGTATTGTTGCAAAATAATTTTACCTCTGAACAACAACCAATTTAGTGCCCGCTTACAACCTTACCGTTTTGCGAAGGTTAAATTTTATAATGCAAATTCAATTAGGCGCGAAATTTGCGTTAAATTCTACTTAACTTTGCCTCAATAACTCTTAATTATACACTAGCTAGTCACTTAATCACTTTGCCAATACACCTCATCGCATCATAACTTTTACCTTCTTTATGTTAAAGCCTTGATATGCCATGCTATGTTGACGCTACACTAACATTCACATTACCTTTCATGTAAGTATCAAGGATGAATCTTCCTTGCTTCATGCATTCATGGTCGTATCTTATTTGTGATGAATATACTCTTTCCGTTATATTGGTACAAGATATGCTGATGTTTACACATACGAGTTCTCTGCTCGTCGTACAACTTGATACTCGTGCTTACATAAAATCTATCATATTGAAGAAACGTAGAGAAATTGTAGATTCCCATACACTAGCAAATAGGTATGCTAACCCAAAACTTTCGTTGTATCAAAGTTACGGCATATTTGCTGGCTAGACATATGTGAACCACTGTACTTAACATAATACTATGGCCGCCGCTAACAAAACACCTCTGATACCTTGTTCAACACCATTTTCCCAGCTAATTCATATTAAGTGGTTGATTTCTTCACTGCTACCTCTTTTTACCTTTTTCCAACCTTTATCCAAATAACAATATCCTGCAGATCACTACACACTCTATGTACATGTACCGCGACTGCACAGCATAATATCCCATTTCATCTCGCACCAATCTCGTTGTGCCGCGTTCATCTCGTCCCGTCGCATTACATCGCATCGCAGACGTGCAAGTGCTTTTTTATTTAATTGCCGAGATTGGCGTTTTTGCGCGTACACTTACATAAATTTAGTTCGTGCTATGTGAATAAAGCTAGTCATTAAATATAGTCATTGACTGAGGGTGAAAAGTCGTGTCGTACGGGTGTCGTATACCATATAAGTAAAGATGCAACCGTGCGGAGCCGGAGCAATCAAGTATTGCATTACGGGTCAGTGGACAGACCTGATGCATAATATCGTATTATGTATGAGAGTGAAGGCGAGTGTGTGTAGTATAAATTTTAACATATACATCGAATTTCCTTTTGTCTTGTGCAATCATTACCTCTTAAGTTGAAACATGTCCTGTTGCGTGACTGAGATTTATTGAACGCGGCTTATATTTATTAGTTACCCCGACGCTAGGAAACAAGTGTGTAAGCTAATATCATCCGGGTATGCATGACTATACGAGACGCGGATTCAACGTTTAAAAAGATTTACCAAGTACAAGCGGTCTGTTAGCGTGGGTGTAAAGCGGCAAGGAAGTGACGCTAGTACTCATCCGCTTACGCATGCATATACGTGTATGCAACACACCCGTCCACGCGCACATGCGTACAAACACCTATGTGGAATAATCCTCCCGAACAAACGGACCTTCGGGACGTGCAAACCATGCCCCAAGTCTGAATCTAGTGAAATAATCACTGCCGCATCTAGTGTACAATGAAGGATCAATTCTCTAATTGTCAATTCCCGTCTACGCATTTGACCCCGCTTCAAGAGGCAATTTTGTTCGTTTGTACGTTTACAACTCCATTATCAGCCTTGTCTTGTATTGGCAACATTTGTGGGTGACTAACTGGCGCAATGATAGGGATGATATTGGTGATGATAACAGTGGTCGACGTCTTCACCATACCCAAGACCCCCCCTTCCCGAACCCGTTCCGATAAACTCCTCAATCCCAATCTCGGCGTCTCATCCGCCCTCCAGTAATCCCTTCCTAAATTGGTAGGTCCTCCTTCACCCCTCTTCGGCCTACCGATATTTTAATTTTGTAATTTCTTTTACAGAGTTCGGAAACTTTTGATTTCGGTTCCCCATCTGTGTGGTGGGTGTTCTTTGTTCTCTGCTCGGTATTTTCCCACCCGTTCTACCCGACTGCCAAGACTCGGCCAACCTGCTTTATGCCGAATTGGTTTTAGTGGCTCGTTTGCTTTAAATTTTGTTTGTAGCAATTGTTTTTTCGTGGTTTTTCTTGCCCCAAAACAATATAATTTTCCTTTTGTCTTCGTATGACCTCATTATTGCTACACTGATATAATTATTTTTAATTTTATCCCTTTACTTCATCCACTTCCTCATTCCTTACGCCTTTTACCGACTAATCTTCTTCGCTCACTCTACTTTCTCCGATATTTTATGCTCCGATCATCATTCTCTATCCAATATTTGCTATTGTTATTGCCATTATTGCCTAACCTCTTCGCCCTACACCGCTCTTTTATTTTATTTTTTGACCTGCCGATCTTTCACATCTGTACGCACATTTTATCTCGCTTAAACTCTACTATAACCATAAAATTATATAGCAAGCCTATCCCTCTAATTTATCACTTAACTAATCTTCTCACGCTATTCGCGGGTTTGTACTTGTACATGCAATATCGCAAGCCTAGGACCCCACCAGGTTTATTATTGCCTCTATGTAAAAGTATATATGCATGTTTGTATGTACATGTATATAGCTTCTGATATATACGCATATCCAGACGTAAACATTACTATATCGCCATTTGTTTATCCAGTAGTACACTTATAAACGGAATACGTATTGTATCGCAGTCTCGATCAACACTAACTTCCGAATTTACCGACAAATTTGCCTCCAAACATTTATCCGTCGCTTGTGACATTGCGTCGATGATCATGAATCTTACTCCATCACTGATAAACTCTACTACCTATATCCTACCAGATACTAGTCTCAATCCTTTCTTCCCTTGTAAATACTTTGAAAAAGTAATCGAGTCTTACCTTTCCCTATCGAAAAATTCCATTCCCCAAACAAGTTTAATCGCCATCTTCCTTGAACAAACTCGCGCTATCAAATGAATCAACGGGTCTCTCCGCCGCCGCTGCCATAATCCCTTTCCGTTCCAGGAGAAGCATGTATACCTCATTTTGTAAATTATTTTGGAATTTTTTTGCGGTCTGCCTTATCCTCAATTTACAGGCGTTCCCTGCTCAACTAATATTTAGTACGCTACCCTCTAACAAGAACCTGCGTGCTACACCAACTTACTGTTTGTGTGTGCATGTGCAATGTCACAGTTTTACCCAAGTCTCCTACATGATACCTCAAAGCCGTTCGATGCCAAACCCAAATTAATCAGTCATTACGCACCTCGCACGTAATATGCCACCTCTGACGCTTAGAATTGCCTTAAATCTACTAGCCTTGTCCGCAGGACCTAGATAAAGCACTTTACTATTTGAATCTTTCTCCGTTTGCTGATTTAACACATACGCCAATTCCTAGCCAAAGATAACGTTATTCTCGTGCGTATTTGCGTGTGTGCATGTGCTGATGTACTCATCATTTTTATCATTATCTCTCCGACTCGTCCTAGCTTAACTCACCTCCAAATGTAGGCGTACCATCCAATCCAACTAACTTGTAAGCTTTAATGCTCGCACGCACACCCAACATTACGATCTACATATTAATTATGCGCTTCACATGTACATTTTCCCCTAGTTTGCCAAACAAAATCCCATCACCAATACAAACATATGATTTCTCCTGTTGGTAGTTCAATTACGCTTTGTATCCAAATTGATATCATTAATTGAACTTGCCTCAACCTGCTCTTGGTCTGCTCTTCAACCTCCTTCTCATCTACTCGTCTGTCAACACCCATTAGAATCCTTAATTTGCCTATCCAGGAATAATCTTTTCCTCAGGAGATTTAACTTTCCTAAACATATCACCTTTAATGTCGCCCGATATTCGACAAGCTTCTTATTTGCAGCACAAGTTGTTGATAATCGTATACGCATGGTCAATCCAACTGAGACATGCGGGTCAGTATTAATTCGCTCTTCGTACTACCCACCTTGGCTGCACGCGTAGTTCGTCCCATTAACTTAAGCTACATAATTTGCTCCGTCTTTCCTTACTCTGCCCTGTTCTATTTTGTCCTACCGTCAAAATTTTGTTCATTTCTCTCCTGTATACCTACCAAAGTGAATCTGCGTCTTACGAGTAGGGTACGACTCTTGCACTCACTATCTCCCTAGACCATTCGCTCGTTTTCATCCATTAAATTATGTCAGTATACCCGATCGGGAAATTTTGCCAAAGTTCCAGATGCTCCCCCATCAGCCCAGTATGAATGGCTGCTCACGCCAACAATATGTTATTGTGCATTATTCCTTTACTATCCTTCCTTCCAACTGATCGTGATGTTACTACGGTTAATTGGACTGAGTCAATTCTTCTCTTTCGTCATAACCCTTGCTCTTCATCCATTGTGTAAAACTAACCTATAATTCACAGGTAGTTGTAACTATTTCTACCTGCATTGTCGATAGCGCTTACTCTAGTTCCCTTCAACGTTTGCTTTGCTTCATTACAAGTTTATTACGTCCATCATCAGATGTGCGGCGCCCTATACCTTGAACTTGCTTGTCAGCCTTTTCGATGTATCCATGAATTCTCTTCTATTGATAATACAAACTTTTTCCTAGCACGCACCTAGCTTCTTCCTTCTCCCCCCCTCGTGATAACTTCCGCTACATTGATTTATCAACTTTCTTCCCAAGTGCTTACCTGCTTTTAATCATTCTTACACGTCATCTTGCCTATCACGCTTATATGCCTCTAGGGATACTTTTTATCATTGAACTTATCCTTCTCTATTCTCAATTATACTGCTACAATAACTGACTCTTAAAATTTTGTTTTCTTTGTTGATCTATCCAAAATTTAGCCAGCCATTACCTACTTTATCCGCTTGTCACCTAAGCTTCCCGCTATGGGGTTAAGTGTAATATTATCAACACGCGCATCATGTACAATATGGTCGTTACAAATATATAAACAACCATACATCCACCAAATACTTCACGTTGCCGCGCATTAAACGCGTAGAGCCTTCCCGGCTATTAATCCATTCGGTAACCGAAAAATATTTAATGGCCAAATATATCAATTTGACATTTTTCTTACACCGATTCAATTGATACTGTACCCCCGTTTGATGCATCTGATTCTTGAACTCGATAGGCTTCGATTTTTCGCAAACATAATGATTAGGCATAGTATCAGTCCAAGTAAATACTTAAATTACAGGGTATGCAAGTTTACACGCCCTTTCATAATAGTACACAACCAAAGAATTACGTTTATCAGTTATTTCATGTGTTCATTTGTATCCTATTGAGTTATCATTCATGCCCAAATAGTAGAATAATAACAAACCGTCCAGGGTAACTCTAGTAATTTATTTCAAGCTCACCAGCCTAAATTAACCTAACCTTCAGGTAATATTGATAAGGTGAGCAGACAAGCAACCAGGAACGCCGCACGTATAAATGGAATGTAAATTGTCAAAAATATAAGCTGCCGTTAACTCTTCACTTTTAAATGTAGCCGTATCTGTTGTGCACACTTGGGCCTTCAATTATATAGAGGTTATCAATTCTGGTAAACTATAACATATGATGCTCATTCTGTATGCGCGTATGTGTGTGCTCAGGAAGTAACCAACTATACGATACTATGTGACACTAAGGCGTTGAACTTGTATGGCGCGGTGTGCAAGCTTTTAATTAATCGATGCGCATTACTACACCCTTTCTCCTTAAATGTATACACTTTAAAACATGCCCGCCCGAATGTTGGAAGCATACACCTCTAATTCTCGGATGAATTTTCACTAGCTTGGTTTCGGCCACCTGTACCTAGCGGTACAAGCTAATTTTTTCGTTAAAATCAATATTAACGATAACAATAACTCTTAATTTTTGCAACTATTAACGTCCCTATTTCATGAAGCACCAATTTAACGTTACAGATTCTGGGCCTTCGTATAACCCGATACATTTACCGCTAGTAAATCGAATATCCTTACCATTAGCCTAATGTAGTAGGGCTACAGAGTTAGCTTACTGATGAAATGTGGAATGATGAGCAACATAAAGTGCAACCGTGTACTTTAGTATTTTGTATAATGATCAACGAATGCATGATACGACGAGTTTGTTAATTTGACGTGGGTGAATTCGTTCATGCATTCATACTCGCAATATTTTCGCTAATGACCAAGGCATACCTACAATAATTAATCATTAAATTACTCCCCAAGCTAAACCTTATTTACCTCCTCTAACCCACAAAATCACCTCCACTCCCCTAAACAAAACATTATCATGGATCATTGCATCCCATCCTACCTGACCCCGAAAACTCCAAATGTAATCACGTGCTTTCTTGACTCCGTAGTCAATCCGACCGGCAAACCGAACGACCGGGACTGCAATTTCCCTAAGCCCATGCACGTGATATCAGGCTGGTGTTCCGAGTTTAGTCATCGTTTTTTCCAAACTCACGTGTGGTATGCTTAAAATTCGTGCGTGCCCATAGTCGCGCGGTTTGAAAAATGGATTATCACGAAGATTTTACTGTTTCTTGAAATGATTTACTTAGCATGTGCTTGCTCAAAACATTGATTGTCAGTATACGGTGCTAGTGAAGTAGGACGAAGCATAGCTTCGTTAGAAACTTGAATATGCGATATTCGGTGGGCGGGTTACGAGCCCTATGGACTAGCTCCCTTAACTTACCCGTATCAAGTTTTCCCGCCAGACCATTGCCTACGACACATTACGTGAACCAATGTTCAGATGAGCTTTACGCCTGGCAACTTCGGCGTGATTCTCACGATAAGACGGTAGAAAACACGTTTATCTTACACGATGGTCCACCTTATGCTAACGGAGAACTGCACTTGGGACATGCGGTTAACAAAATTCTTAAAGATGTTATTTGTCGGTACAACGTCACTCGCGGTAAACGTATCCAGTATATACCGGGATGGGATTGTCACGGTTTACCAATTGAATTAAAAGCTTTGCAATCGATTGCTCAACGCAATAATCGATGTATCATAAATCAAAATGGTACATCAATTGAAGATTATCGCTCATTAAACGCGGTAGCCATACGTAAATGTGCCGAAACAGTAGCACTGGAAACAATTGAAGCACAAAAGTCAACATTTCGCAGCTGGGCTATCATGGCAGATTGGGATAAGGCGTATAAAAGTTTGGACGTGAAGTATATTGTAGCTCAACTGGAAATATTTAAACAAATGGTGGCTAATCAACTAATTTATCATGCTCTCAAGCCTGTGTATTGGTCGGGATCATCTGGGACTGCATTAGCAGAGTCAGAATTGGAGTACAATGAAAATCATACTTCAACTTGTGCTTTAGTGGGTTACCGATTGTTTAATATACTCGATAATACTCTGGAGGATAATCCATCGAGTACATTTGCCGCGGATCCATACTCTAGCAAACTGGACCCAGGTAAACCAGTTTACGCGCTAGTATGGACGACTACACCATGGACATTACCTGCTAATAAGGCAATCGGCGTTGGTCCACACATCAATTACTGCTTAGTAGAGATTACCACAGAAGGCTTACCGACTTCTGCTTACTTCATTATTGCTGTTTCACGGTTACAAGCAATTCACGATATGCTTGATGTTAAAGCAAGCTTAAAAGTAGTAAGCGAACATTTCTCAGGCGCAGAATTGCTAAAAAGAAATCTCAAGTACATTAATATGTTACAGGAGCCACGCGCCCACACTCAACACCTAATTGAATCCGAGTTTGTATTGAGCGATGTGGGAACGGGTTTAGTACACATGGCACCGGGGCATGGACTTGAAGATTTTGAAGTTTGCTTAAAGCGTGTGCCGAATATGGAAGCTTTTGCGCCAATTGACGATTACGCTAGATTTACAAGTGAAGCTTTACCAGCTTCCCCAGACGTTTTACGCGGAAAGTGTGTGTTAGGCGATGGAATGCGCTCATTAATCGATTATATACATATGCAACAGCAAGGCGTTGATGGTGAACCAAAGCTTGTTGTTTTGGCGACCCATTCGTATAAGCATAGTTATCCAATTGATTGGCGCACTAAACAACCAGTAGTTATACGAGCTACTCGTCAATGGTTTGCAAACGTTGATGCTATTAAGGAAACGTGTATTGATGCGTTAAAATATGTTCGATTTGTACCGGAGAGTGGTCGGGTAAGATTAACCAAATTTCTACTAAAACGTAGTGATTGGTGTATATCACGACAGCGTGTATGGGGTGTACCTATTCCCGCACTGTACTATACGGATACAAGTGGACATTTGAACGCTGTAATGGACGAGGCTGTTATTAACCGCTTCATTCAAGTGATCAGCACGCAAGGTGTAGATTCATGGTGGACTGAACCACACGACAGTACTACATTTATACCGGATGGATTTTATGATAAATATAATATTAAACCTACGACCCGTGTATACCGCGGAACTGACACTATGGATGTTTGGTTCGATAGTGGAACCAGCTGGTCAACACTCCTCAATGGTAATATAGCTGATGATGCAGGCGTTGCAGACGTATACATTGAAGGAAGTGACCAACACCGGGGATGGTTCCAATCGTCACTTTTAACATTTGTCGCATGGAATCTACAGCAAGGAATACAGGGAGCTCGTGCGCCATTTAAAACTCTTATCACACACGGGTTTACACTGGATCGAACGGGCCGCAAAATGAGCAAATCAATTGGAAATACGGTTTCACCGTGGCAAATTATTAACAATAGTCTCACCACTTCCCCTTCGCGACAAAAACGCGGGACACAGGGAAATCTCGGTATAGACGTTTTACGCATTTGGGTCGTCAGCAACGACTTCACGCGCGATATTCACGTTAACGAAGATAGCTTACAAACGGCTCGCATGAATCTGAGCAAGTATCGTGTAACGTTCAAATGGTTAACCGGTGTACTGAACAACTTCACATCTCGTGAAACCTATTTTGACAATGGTAGCTTTCACCACTCTTTCGTTGAAACAACGTGTGAAAATTACGGTGGCCTAGCTTCATTCTTGGATAAATTTAGTTTACCCGACCAACTTGCGTTATTTCACCTTCACGTAACATCGCAAAAGATATATCAGGCTTACGAAAACTTTGAATTCGCTCGAGTTGTTCAACTGATTAATCGCTACGTTTACACTGACCTATCATCATTCTACTTTGAAAGTATAAAGGATAGATTATACGCTGGTCTTGCTCATGGTGGGCTGCGGTCCACGGCCCAGGAAGTCTGTGTATGCGTGTTAACCAATTTACTCGAGATTCTAGCACCGCTGGTTCCATGTCTTGTATCCGAAGTTCACCAACATACAAAGTTATCATTCAGTAGAACAACTGAGTTTCCCTCCCCAGTATATCGTGTGTGGAATCCCTTTAATTTACTTCCTGCGTTGGACTTTTCGCGTGAGCAATTGGCTAAACTTGTCGTTAAGGAGTATTTTGTTGAATTGTTGAATTCCGCCGTGCAAACTTTGTGTGAACGCGCACGCCAATCTCACTTTATCCGTTCCAACTTAGATTGTGAACTTCATCTAAACATTAAACTTGCTCCAGACCATATTTTTACACCAGTTACGAGTGATGTAGCATCTGCTAGTGTGACGCCAACGTTATCATGGCTTCAGATTTTGATGGACCGTCAGTGCGGATCTCTGGGTTATCCTATCTCGCGGCAACTTGCTGATATTTTTGGCGTTTCTATTGTTCATCTAAATCTCATTCTCAACTCTGGCTCTGCGGATTCAGCGTCAAATTACCATACCGGCGAAGCAGACTGTACGGGAAAACTTAAACCGGAGATGGAGTCCACATTTTCACACTTACCTGCGTCTCGCGAATATCCATACGAAAAAGTATCACGGGACGATCCATCTACGTCAGATTCGTGGTCATTTCATCACAATATTTACAATTTTCATGAAGTATTAACCAAACTTGGATCATTCATAAATTCCGCATCGTCTGCAGTTTATGACTCGCTAATTCCCCCGTCAATTATTGAGAGTGATTTACAATCAACTTCGATGCCCCATCAACTCCGATCATCTTGCCACATTTTACTTCGTCCTGCTACTCGACATAAATGCCCACGATGCTGGAAACGGATTGCACCTCAACCCGATAATCTGTGTCATTACTGTTCCCAAATTATTGATCACACTCCACTGCAAACGTGAATCCAGCTGCTCCGAATTGCAATTCTATATACTCAGTCTATTTATTTCGCCGGTGCCTTAGATCCTCAAACTATACAATTCTTTTCCCGTGTTTTGCAATCCGGTGATGCTATACAAACACCACGTCCTGCTCAACTTTTCTGCCCAAAAACTCTTGTTCACTGTCAATCTGAGTCGTATACGCAAATTATCAACATACTCATGGCGACAACGTTCTCGCAATTGCTGAACCAGTTACTTTCATATCCTCCACCTACTGACATCGTGCTCATCATCGCCAAAATCATCGGGCTAGTATCATATTCCCTCCATTACAACATCACTAGATTCTTCAACCATTCTTTCGCCATCAGACTCCGCTATAATCTCGGCACCACCAACTTCAGCTTTCACTATTGAGGTGTTGAGGCCATCCCCGTCTTCGTTTAGAAAGGTCTCATCTTGTTCACCAACTTTCGGCTCAATTGAACCTCCCGCATTTTCTTCTTCTGTTGTCGTTATATCATTTGCACTCGTTTTACTGAGCTTAGTCCGTTTTCGCGAAGTGGATCCACTGATAGTTCGTTTTCGACCTTTGCCTCCCGTGGCAGTACCGTTGTTCGATTGACGTAGGCTTCCCTTTTCAGCTCTTAGTCGTACACTTTTAACACCTTTCTCGATAAGTTTATCCATCTTTTTCTCCCCAGTCAACTTATCACCTTTACCCTGTTCATTACTCGTAACATTCTCTTCACCAAAAATCCACCGTCGCAGTCGACGTTGACATCTTCGGAGTCCTTGTGCTATACTATAGGCTTCCTCCCCCCAATCAATTGGGGCTGACAACTCAGCTTTTCCACTAGAAATATTGGCACTTCCTCTTCTACCGTTCCCTTTTAATTCCATCGATCCAGTAATCCGAACTGCCCTACCATCATCCGGTAAATTTTCCAGTTCCCAGGTCGCTGGCAATAGGCCTCCAATACTCATAAAACCACCGAGCACATCTGGCCTCTCCTCTTCGGAATCATAATTTGAACCCCCTAAAATTTCATCTTCTCCAACCTTAATCTTGTAAAGCTTCTCATCCTTCAATCGCATCCAACATCGTAATAGTAGTCCCTCCATATTTCGTTTTCGGCCAACCCTCCGATATAATATTCGAAGCTGTTGATCTAGTGAATGTTTAGTCTTCTCTTGCCGATATTTTTCCACAGCCAGTTGATAGCTACTTCGTCCCCGTGCTCGTTTTTGAACATGATTGCCTTTGCCTAACCCTTCTCCCTCAACACCATTGTTTCCGCCAACATCTTCCGTTCCAATCATACTTGATTCTCCAGATCCACATTCATTCCATGTAGGCGCACCTTCTTCCCATGCACCACGTTTTCCATTGCCCAAACTTTTTCTACTACTTCCCTCACGACGACTTGCGGGGGTAATATCAAGCCTTCGATCGCTCGAATCCATTATGGCTTCCTCACCACGAGAACATAGCAATACAAGTCTCTCAAGACGTTTTTGTTCTCCAAACTCCAATTCATCTGCTGTATCAACGTTTTCTTTTTCAGCTTCCTTGTCAGTAAGGTATTCAAATTCAGGACATTTGATGGGTAAATGTAATGGATAGTCGCCATAGCGACCTGAACCAAAAGGATTGTTTAGAGCACTCTCTTTGCTAAAGTCACTTTCCAGATACCACCACATTAACCAAAGAAACGCTTGGGCCCGACTTCTGCTGCTTAGTTTATTCATCATGATTAAATCAAATAAATCTCGTGATGAGTCGAAATGAAGGGCAGACACTTTTGGCGCATATTGAGTAAGTAGAAAGATTAAGCTAACGGGATTTGACCGTGGGGCAGGCAGAAGGGCAAGCTCATCTAACGTTGTGGGTTGTTGAGTATCCTCTACGGCACCCTTTAATATTGATTTAAGTCGCGGGGCATCTTGTAGTTGCTTGTATGAGTTGGCATCTTGATGCGCTTGGAGAGAGGGAATGGAATGGTAAGTTCTTAGTTGGGCTCTCATTTCGGGGAAGAAGTTGAGTGTGGTATTCATTCGTCCAACGTTAACTAGCAAGCAGACTTTGGCCATGTTTATCGCAGCAGAACGAACCATTAGTAATTTATCTTGTAAAATGCGACTACATTTACTGCTCGAGGCCATACAATCAATGTAAAGGTCGGCAAATGTATACATCGCTTTATCATTTCCAGGTTTTCGAAAGACTCGTTGATCACTTTCGAAGACATATTTAAGGAAGTCGTATTGAATATCCCGGCGCCATAGGGGAAAACCATCTTCCTTTTTTAAGTGAGGCATTTTATTACTCGATACACTCAGGCCAGATCCGCCACTGGCAGAATCCGTGGGTGCTGAAGCAACTCGTTTAGCGGAATGACCGAGACCAGCTCCAGCTGTTTCCGATGGGTTCTTGGCTGAAGCATTGCTAGAAGACTGGCCGGTAGGTGAGGCAACTAGAGTTGCTGTACATGAAGCTGATCTTGACGTAGAGTTATCCGAGTTATTAACTTTGCAATTTATGGATGAATTTTTCCCGCGGGCGATTTTCGAAGTTCTGCTGGTGGTTTTAGCATTTCCACATCGAGTATTAGGCAATGTAGTGGGCTTATTAGTATCTGAAGGGTCAGGAGTAGTTGAATTCATGCTTGTGGCAGATTTAGAACACGGTGTAGTTGTACTTGTAGTTGCCAGTGTTGTTGTTGTTGAGGAGAGAGAGGATGAAGATGATGCATTATTCCACGGAAGGGAATCTTTCGACGATGATTCGCCGTGTTGATCAGATGCCTGAAAAGGGGATGGTAAGTTGTGCGATGAAGCGGTGAGGATAAGAGAGGAATTAGAGGCGGAATTTCCACTGGTTTTCAGGTTCTCAGGAAGCAGAGAAAGTGTAGTAGGAGAAGATTTGGACGATTTTGACATTACTCGGGTAAGTGGAGATTCTAAATTTAACGTGAAGGAAATTTGATGAGGGGGTAAGAAAGGATGAAGAAGCCGAAGGGGGCGGAAGAACGTGAATATGATGTTAATAAGAAAATGGTGATATCACGACACGGAAGAGTGAATAATCATGACGGTTAAAGGGGTGATAAGAGGGAAAAAAGAACGAATGGTAAAAGTAGAGTGAAGAGACAGATATGACGCGAAGTAAGGGCACGGGATGTTGAGGTATTAGAATGTGGTGGTTTGGTAAAATGGAGTAGGTAAGTGGACCTTGCTAGAGTAGAGAGGCAGAGGGAGGATAAACATACACAGGGATAGTTTGAGGGAAAGTTTGACGGTGAAATACAAATGAGGGAAAAGGATAGTTTGAGGGAGCGTATGGAGAAGATAATACACGGGATATGATAGGACAGGAAAAATGTTTATAAAAGAAGAGATACGGGAGGTAGCTGAGAGTACATTAGCGTAGATAAAGCATTCCAAGACATAAAGGGAGAAAATAGTTGGCTGAAGAGAAGGTGGATTGGGTGTTGAAGATAATTGGTACGTTAGTAGGGATAAATAGAATAATGGGAAGAGGATGTAGAAAACGGGGGACGAGTGATAAAGGTGTAAAAAAAAGATGATTAGGAGAAGTAGGTAGTAAAAGAGAATAGATCTCTGCAGAAAGTAAAGTATAATATAGGAAAAGCAAAAACCTTCTAAATGGAAGAAGAAAGGGACAATTGATTAAAGTAAAAGGGCGTGAGATGAAAAAAATACAAATTTCCCGTCGTTTGAGCACATTTTCGTGCACAAAAATTCATCACGGATCATTACGTAATAGGACAGGAAGACACGAGAAGAGAAGCTGGGGGAGGGAAAGAAGCGAGAGTAAAATTGCAGAAGTCGAAAAATGAAGAAGCAAGAAGACGACGCGGCCAAATAATTAGCATGAAGCTAACGCGAGAACTTTTCGTATCCCAACAGCACTCTTGCGGTTTAAATTTTGCTTCGCGAAATTCAAATTCTGCGCCTCGAAAGCGACGCCGCCGGATTACGTAACCCACGTGACCGGGCCGAAGCCGAAGCCGGGTTTTATCCGGGGTCGCGTTCCGAGTGTTGTACGCCGATGCCAGCGCGGACTTCAGCGCCAACGGCCATTCCTATTCTCGCTCACGCCCATTCGCTGTCGTCGTCCCATTGTTCTATTCATCCACTACATAGACTCGTAGACCCTCTTCCCCCTCCCCCGTGCAATTCACGCTACTTTCGCTTAAGTGCTTACCACTACATCGCTTCATTTCCCCCCCTCCCAAACACCTCCGTCCTCCACACCTCGAAGTTTTCTTTTTCATCACCTCTCCCTCCCCCACCCACCATGCTACCTCTCCTAGATTTCAAATCAACATCCACACCCACACCCACACCCACGCGTGTCCCGTCCACTCTTCCCTCCCAACACTTCCCAATTCCCCCTCTCCCTCCCTCTCCCATCCCCATCCCCATCCCCATCCGCATCCTGTCCCATTGTCCACTAAATCCCTGCTTACATAATCATATGTGTGTTGAATTAAATTTCTCGCTTTGCGGGCGGCTCGTTCACTTTTCTTCTTTACAATCTTCTTTTTTCTTCCTGTTGTCGTCCATTTCCTGTTTTTCGCCGTATCCCTTTTTCCTTGATTTCCTTTAACTCGCCCTTCCAATTCCCTTCATTCATCTTTTTATCCTTTCACCTCCTCTCTCTTCCCCCATCCCCTTCATATTTCTTCCCTTCTGCGCCCACTCACTTCCTTCCTTCACCCTGTCCGGGTATTTTTTTCCCATTTACTACTCCTCTCTATCCTGCTATTTGTTCGCATTTTTCTCATCACTTTCTTTCCATTTTCTTCTATTCCCACTTACTCTGCCCTTCCTACCCTTATCGTTCCCCTCCTATCCCTCTCGCGTTCCAACTTCACCCACCGGATTTTCCACCATCTAGAAAGTTATCCTTTTTACCATTGCTCATCTATCCTCTTCTTCCGTAACTTTACCCTTCTATCCCCGAACACCGTTATCCTCTACTAATTCCTTTCCTCTCATCCCCTGCTCCTCATAATCTTGCTCGTTTCTTTTCCCTCGATTACTAAGCCGGACAATCCAAGCTGTGCTTTTGTCGTTTCTCTTTCCCAACCTCATCCCGTGTTAAAGTGTTCCCATATCTTTTTTTTCCTTAAACTCTTCTTCCTTCTCCTACAATTTCTCTTCCCCGAATTTTAACTTCATTATGGCTGATCAAATTAATATGAGTGGGTTGCGCATTAGCGAGCCTCCAACCCAGCAGTCAAACTCCGCTTTTAATGAACGTAGCGCCTATATACCCCCCCACATGCGCAAATCCCATGCTCTAACCCGTGATAATCCTAATCACAATCGTTCTGATTCAAATCGCGGCTTAAATAACTCCAGGTATACTCTGATATTTGTGTCCCCTTTCACACTCTTCCCTGCCCTTTATCATCTCATTCATATTGGCTTCTGACGCTTATTTTTTCCCTAGGTACAGCGATTCCCGGATGTGGAACAATAACCCCAATACATTTAACAACGGTAGTAATAACAGTAATAACTCCGCGAATAATTCTGCTGGTAATAACTATCGCCCTCGATTTAATCCATACAATTATGGCCATATGGGTGGAGGAAATGGTGGTTCGGGAAATTCGTCATACTGGGGAGGTGGTTCATCTGGAGGATCTAGAAACTTTGGAATTTCATCCAATGGTGCATCCGACTCAGGTAATTCCAGAGCTATGGGTTCTGGCGATGGGGTTTGGAAAGGGGGAAAGCATATTCCAGGTCCTGCTAATCCACGTACAGAGCGAGAGTTATTCGGTACTCCCAATGATCCAAAGAAACAACAAACTGGCATTAACTTTGAAAAGTACGATGATATACCCGTAGAGGCTTCCGGAAAAGATGTCCCCCAACCTATATCCCAGTTTTGTGAACCATATTTGGATGAACATTTGCTTAGCAATATCGAATTAGCAGGTTATAAAACACCCACGCCAGTTCAAAAGTATTCAGTTCCTATTGTTAAAAATGGACGAGACCTCATGGCATGTGCCCAAACTGGATCCGGCAAAACTGGAGGCTTCCTTTTCCCCATATTATCCCAAGCATTCACTCACGGACCGAAGCCTCCCCCAATCATCCCTAACGCTTCGGGGCGCCCAAGACGCGCCTTTCCAAACTCTTTGATTTTAGCGCCGACTCGTGAACTAGTATCGCAAATTTATGATGAAGCTAGAAAATTTGCATATCGATCTTGGGTAAGGCCTTGCGTGGTTTACGGTGGAGCAGATATATCAAGCCAACTACGACAGATCGACCGTGGATGCGATTTATTAGTTGCTACCCCTGGACGTTTAGTCGATTTAATTGATCGTGGTCGAATATCCCTCCGTAACATTTGCTATCTCGTACTCGATGAGGCCGATAGAATGCTTGATATGGGTTTCGAGCCTCAAATTCGAAGGATTGTCGAACAAGCTGATATGCCCTCCACTGAAGAACGCCAAACTCTCATGTTTTCCGCTACGTTCCCTCGAGATATACAAATTCTTGCGCGGGACTTTTTAAAAGACTACATTTTCTTATCCGTTGGCCGAGTAGGGTCTACTTCTGAAAATATTACACAAAAAATCGAATACGTCGAAGATAGTGACAAGCGATCTGCTTTGTTGGATATTCTTCATGCGCACAATCGTGGACTTACACTAATTTTTGTGGAAACTAAACGTATGGCAGATTCTTTATCCAATTTCCTAATTGATCAAAATTATCCGGCCACATCTATCCACGGTGATAGAACTCAGAGGGAACGAGAAAAGGCACTTGATTTATTTAGGAACGGACATTGTCCAATTCTAATTGCTACGGCCGTAGCAGCACGTGGACTAGACATTCCTAATGTTACTCATGTAGTCAACTTTGATCTACCCTCAGATATTGATGATTATGTTCACCGTATCGGACGTACAGGTCGTGCGGGCAATACGGGATTATCAACGGCTTTTATCAATCGTGGCGATCGAAATGTTGTCCGTGGTTTAATTGAGCTACTAAAGGAGGCCAATCAAGAAGTACCATCATTCTTGGAAGTCCTTGCTCGTGAAATCCATGGACCAGGTGGCGGTCGCGGCGGCAGAGGCGGTGGACGTTCACGAGGTCAAGCACGCGATGTGAGACGCGGTCACGGTGGTTTTGATTCTAACTATGGTGATAGTTACAATCATAATAGTGGAGGAAATGGTTATGGAGGCGGTGGTTGTGGTGGCGGTCCCCGGCACGGTAGTGGGCCGGGTATGAGCGGTGGAAGTTACAATGGAAATTATGGTAATCCTTCCGGTCAAGGACCCAATTGGTGGTAAATAATTAAGCACCTAAGGGGATTGTCATCGTAACAGCAGTAATGAATGAATAGGTGGATGTCATTAAGGTTGATGTGTGGTTAAAAAGGATCTACGTAATTGGAATTTTGACTGGAAATTGGACGGGAGTGGAGCGGGTAGATTGTTCGATAGAAATGAGGTATGGTTTTCTAGGGGACATATGAGATGTTATTAAATTATGCATCTCCGCCAATATCTTGCCAGAAAGTTTATGGAGAGACGGGCGCGCGGCTTGCGAAGTTGGAGAATTTTGTTTTGAAGATTTTCGTTTAGAGTTGCGTTTCGCACGTTTTTCACGTCTTGTAGCTTCGTACGTTGTAAATATGTGTGGCATTGTCGGAGATGGGCAGAGCAACTGTGTATCAAAGAATACTGTACCTTGAATCGAGTAATCGGTAGAAGATGGCGTGAAGTTTTTAAATGTGGGATGGCGGGTTAATTGCATGTAGTGAAATGTAGAGATGATTGAAATTAGCTACGCAGAGGGTGAGACCCAGCATTAACGGGTGCACATGAAAAGAAAAGCGCGTGCAGGCGTGCGTGCATGCAAAAGAATTCGTGCGGGGGATATTTGCAAGTGCGAAGACGAGTAGGAACGGCGTACGAGGGGTCAAGTTATACAGTAGGGATGCCCAATCTGAGACTAACGAAGCAGCTTGCGCAAACGCAAAAATATGAATAAAAGGACAAATATAGCACTGGTGTAGGATACTTTCTGAAAGAACGTTAAACCTGGGTCAGTATCGATTAGAGCGGCGGCGTCGGGTTCAGTGAAGTCGGCATTTTGGGGTTGAGCAGTCCCGGGGATACCTGGAAGACGAAAAAGGATGATTTAGGTAATTAGGGGTGAATTAATGGAAGTATTGAAAACCAATGAACATATTACGGTAAACATGATAAATTTAAGGAATAAATGGCCATGGTGTTGAGGGGAAGGGGGTAACATGAAAAAATTTAAGGAGACGGGTATGATAAAACAGAATTACAATTCGGCGCGCAAACCTTCAGGGGGAACGTCTAGAGAGCCGCTATCCGCGATGACCACATCTTTGATCGGGCGATCCCCTTGATCGGTGGGTAAATTTTCAATTTTATCAACAACATCATAACCCTCCATGACTTCGCCGAACACAACGTGAAGATTATCAAGCCATTGAGCCGCAGCCGTAGTAATGAAGAATTGACTCCCATTTGTGTCAGGACCCGCATTAGCCATACCTAGACGATGATTTAGGGTGAAAGTTAATGAAAAGGTAAAATTGATGAGTGGAGTTGACTTGGGAAAAAAATCATGCGAAAACGCAGCAAGGATCGCCATGGATAAGACGGAAGGGTAATTAGTGCATACTTAGCATGCCAGGTTTGCTGTGTTTAAATTTGAAGCCCTCATCTTTGAACTTGTCACCGTAAATTGATCTACCACCCGTGCCATCACCTTTGGTAAAATCACCACCTTGAATCATGAAGCCTTTGATAACTCGATGAAATTTACTGCCTTTATAACCCTCACCCTGAGGTTTATTCGCCAAGGTACTATACAGTATACATTACTCAAAAATACACCACGAGAATGTGTATAAGAGATGAATGAGTTATCGAGTATATGTGATTAAAAGATAATTAAACGTACACAAAATTCTTCGCAGTCTGTACAAGAAAATCGTTTAGTTAGCAAAGATGTATTAACGTAAAAACAACGTGGATAAACTAGTTTAGTGACCGCTACCGCTACGATTAGATTGTGGTAACATCAGCAGTAGTGGTAAAGTACGAGAAAAACTTACGCGAGGTAATGATTTCCCATAAATACCGACGACAATGCGACCGATATTTTCATCACCGTGTTTCATATCAAAATAAACCTAAGGTAAAGGTATGATGAAGTGTAATGATTAGTGAAAGATATCAGGGAACAAACAAATATGATAATTAAAAAAGCCAAAAAGCATGAAATGTTAAGCCTACTTTATCAGTGATTTTTGGACCGACCGCTAAAGCGGTCGAAACAAAAAGTAAGAAAAACGTAAGAAACATTTGCATTTTGCCCATAAATTTCAACACGTGTAAATATCCAAAAAAAAGTCGAATTTCCCAGTTGAAAGTAGACGCGATAAATATCCAATTTTCTTTTGGAGCAGGGAAAAAAGGTAAAGTCTTCCCCCAAAGGGTCCATCACCAAATATTTTCCCGCCAAACCCCAGCCGCGTTTCTGCGCCACGCACGTGCTCAAACGAGGCGCGGCCTCCCGAGAAACACACGTGATTGTGCCCGGGGTTAAAATCTTCCCACCGCCCGTTAAATTACTTTTGCTAATTTCCGGACTTCAGCCGGGCGGCGAATAATTTTTCCGATGACGTGAGACTGCCGTTGCCGCCGCCCAAATTTTGCGTATAAAGTGGCCAAGTTCCCCGATTATCTCGAGAACATCTTTTGACGTGCATTCTCCTCTTCCTTGTCTAATTTGCTAGTAGTTCGACTTTACCTTGTTGCAAAATAATCGGCAATTTTCTTGGTTACGGCGTTAAACGCCATCTCTAGCGTCTTCTACGCGCACGCACTTTGTTTCGGCTACTTTTTCCCTTCATCTTTCTATCATTGTATAACCCTTTTTTGAAGCTTAGCTTAATCGTCGTTTCGCATGCGTGCGTGCACAAAATGAGAGATTCCGCGTGAAAGGGCGTTAATTTTGTTCTTACATTGTTAACGCTTTTGCGCTTTTACTCTCTCATTCTCCATCTCCCTTGCTTGCCCGCTTCATAGTTCCCTCACCTCCTTCTTTCCTACCTTCTCTCTCTCTTACTTTTACCTTCTCGCTCGTGAACAATGCTACAATTTGTAACATTAGCGTTTTCGTATCTTCGTTTACCCATGCTGGCTTCATCTGGTTTCGCAGCTATTTTATCCTGTTTACTCTACTTCAAGCAAAAGTATGCTCTCTACTTTTCTTTCCAAAAATCTCTACCCCCATTTTTCCTTCATTCTACCGTACATTAATCTTCATACTTTGTTAACATCCGCCCTCCTTTTCACTTACAGTGCGATTATCTACCCGCGAAATGTTCCGGCTGGTTCACGAACGGAAGTTTTGCGACCCTCCCATTTTGGCATTTCCAAGTATGAAGAGTTACTTTTACTCACGCCCGATGGTGTTTCGCTTGCCGCTTTTTTAATTCGTCCGTCGAACCCTTCAACGTCTTTACCTGTTACTCTTATAATGTTTCACGGCAATGCGGGAAACATAGGTCACCGGCTACCTATCGCTAAAGTTCTCGAGGCTTGTTTATCCTGTAATATACTAATGCTACAGTATCGTGGCTACGGCTTGAGTACCGGTTCGCCTAGTGAAAAAGGTCTCCATATTGACGCCCAAACTGCACTAGATTACGTTCTTAACCATCCCGAATTGCGCAACACAAAAATCGTGCTCTACGGTCAAAGTCTAGGCGGTGCAGTAGCAATCTACCTGGCATCTCAGAACATGCGCAAACATGTGATTCGCGGTGTTATCCTCGAAAATACCTTTCTCAGTATTCGTAAAATGATTCCCGCGTATGCTTGTCAATCTCCTCTTTTGATTTGCCCGCTCGTATTCCCAGCAACTGTGTTTCACTTATTCTAACGCTCCTGCTCTTCCCCCTAGTGCCATGCCTCCCGCACGCTACCTTGCTCCACTTTGCCATCAAATTTGGCCCAACGAAAAACTTTTACCGTGCATCACCGACATCCCAATTTTGTTCCTCAGCGGTTTACAAGATGAAATAGTCCCGTAAGTTTTCCGTATAAGTCCTTAATGCTTCCCGTTAGTCTCCAAGTTATTAACTCACCGTTCTATTTCAATATCTACGCCCGTCTTCCAGGCCGTCACAACTTCGTGAACTCTACCATCTTTGTCAAGCCCGAGTTAAAGTATGGACAGACTTTCCTAATGGCTCACACAATGAAACTTTCACCCAACCCGGTTATTTTGAGGCTATTCACAAATTCATCACTGCTCACGTTATGGCAAAGTAGCTACTCATATCGTGTACCTTGGAACCGTCACACTTACAGAATAGCGTTTCGTCCGTTTGTCAACACGCTTGAATATTGGTGTTTCTAGCTCCGAAACTGCGCGCCCGCGTCCCACCCTGTGCCTGGTCGGTCATGTTCTACAATGCTTCATGTGGCCATCGTTTGCAGTGGGCTCGCACGACTTACTTTTCTTGTGCAGCGCCTAATTACAGTCCCTTTCATTACACTGTCTCATTCAACCAGTTTAATCGCATACTTGCCACATATACAAATGTATGTGGGAGTACAACTCTTTCCCGCCAGCTTAGACTTTCTTCTCCCCGTTTATTTCACCCATATTTTTTTACGCCGCTATGTTAACTTTTGGAAGTTTCCCTTCCAAATCAGTCCGTTAACTGACGCTTGTCCCGACACGTGAACCACTCACTCATGTATATATACCCATTATATATACTCACTTCTCTAGTTTACATTTTGATCGACAACACAACTTTATATGAATTTGTACGAAACAACGCCCGATTTCTCAGTGTATGTGGTTAATCCGCCCTCAAATCGTTGGATTACATAATCCATTTTGCTTTGTGCCGATAGGGCTTGACTTGTATGCCAACCCATAGTTCGCCAATGCAAGTCTACGTAGCACATGTTCCGGTCTTTTGGGTTAAAGTAGTTTAAAATGATCATCCAGCTCGTTCGATACGATTTAGCTTTCGCGCTGTGCTGATCTGGGATCGTGTCCGTTGTCCGCGTACAGGTAAGCCCATGGCGTGACGTTTGCCCCTGTACAATCCAATATCCTTCATTTCACGTAACCGGTCACGCAACCGATTTCGTGCTTGCGTATCGCTATCCAGTTTCATTCTCGTTAACTCGGCGTTTAAACTGCGCAATGCCGAATCTCCCAACATGCTTAACTTTGCCGTTGGATGTATATACAGGCGTGCCATGATTTGTTCACTTGTATGAACTCCTATACCGTAAAATTTTTGTAAAGCTTTCTATACGCATTGCGCGTACGCCTATATGTTAAACGTTTGCTCTATCATGTTAACTCAATCGTTTAACTTTGCCACTAACATACCCTCACTAGCAGACTATCTGCAAATGGAACTCCGAGTATGAAAACCTGTACCGTGTAAATTAGTTGACCGTATGCACAATAAAATACAGAAAACATGAATGAAAATCGCAGCCCATACCATGATAATTTAAAATATACGAATGTCATTTCCAACAATTTATGGAAAAGAGTAAAAACGCTAGAACACACAATACCGAAGCTTAACATTCAATCTACCCCAACTAATGGCTCTACGCGTCTGCACCAGGAATTCTTTAGTCAGGAATCATGTGATATACCGGTCTGAGGCCGTAGTAGGACGAAGACACGTGCTAATAAACGGAGTAGCGTGGTGCCATGATAACTCGCATCGGTACGGTCAACGTTAGCCCAACCTAACATCACTCGACAGTTTTAGCTTGAAGAAAACGCGTCAAGGTTAACCGATTTATCCAACCTTCGTATACATATAAATTGACAAGTATGGCCGTAGCAGGCACACTTTCAGCGGGTAAGTAAACGTGAGGATGTATAACTCCTAAAGGTGTACGTGCGGATGCGCATACATGCTTTCCCGTGAAACAAAGTTAACGTTAACTTACATTTTAATTGCGATTACGCTAGACGGAATTCACGTTGACATGAACCATCTCAAGCAGGGAGAGGTTAAGTAAGTCAAGTTCTGTACGTGTGCACATTGTACACGTTCACACCTACAGTTATCCTGGCTAATCACTACGGCAATCGTACGTCCCTACTCGTATGCACAGTCTGGGAACTTCAATGTAAGTATGTGCATGTGCACACTTGCGCATCTACGCGGCGGGACAAATCGTAGCACTTTCACGCTATTAATTACTCAATAGTATCGCGGTCAACTTCCGTGATGGAGTTATACTTGGCGCGGATTCACGTACTACGACGGGCGCGTATATCGCAAATCGTGTAACGGATAAGTTAACACAAATTCACGATACCATATGGTGCTGTCGGTCGGGTTCAGCGGCTGATACACAAGCCGTAGCTGATGTGGTTCGTTATCATATGAACATGTATGCTATAAACAACGGCACCCCGCCGACTACACAAATTGCTGCTGCCGTGTTTCAAGAATTTTGCTACGCCAATCGCGGTATGTTAAGGTAAGTGTTGATCTAATCAGTGTTCCGTACTCTTTGTCATTCATACATTAACCGACTACAATTCCAGCGCGGGGTTAATTATCGCAGGCTACGACAAGGAATACGGCGGCTCTGTTTACGCTATCCCGCTGGGTGGCTCTTTACACCAGCAATCCTACGCTATAGGAGGCTCGGGATCGACGTATATCTACGGATATTGTGATGCCAATTGGCGAGAGAACATGAGCGAAGAAGATGCTATTAACTTTGTCAAAGGAGCACTTTGTGAAGCAATCAAGTGGGACGGAAGTTCCGGTGGTGTGATTAGAATGGTAGTGCTTTCGGCCAAAGGCGCACAGCGTCATCTTTACTTACCAGATTGCGATTATTCTGGCCCAGGTTTACAGTCGATTAGCGTTTCGTGTTCAAGCGCAGTTGAGTGAAATTTTATTCGCAGAAAACGCTAATTTAATTAATTAATGTATGAGTAAACTTCATATGAATCAAATAGGCTTGTCTGATTAGGATTCATTTGCTTCGTGAAAATTGTCGTTCGTTAAAACTTCTCCGTTCAAACCCCGCTCTAATCTTCTTAAACAGTGCAAAACTACTCCACCATCACGCCCGCACCCAGGCGCAAAATTAACAATTCCTGATACAAGCGAATGCCGTTCATTATTATCACTGAAGGATGCTTAACGTTAAAATATATTTTCAGCCATGCAATGAGTAGTTATAACCATTTTTAGTACTCACACTAACTCCATATCACGTACGGATAAATTACAAGTTGAAAACAGATTCTCTCCTCGTTTTCCCGCCATAATCACGCTGTCAGGGTGAAGATGAGCGCGGGTTTGCGAAAGGTTTAAATACTCGGATAACATGACTCTGGCTTCTTTAACCGTACAGCACTGCGTCGAACCCTCTACACGGTGAATTAAAGGGGGATTTTTTTGATAGGAATTCATTCTAATTAATTTAACCCATCAAACACTGTAATTTTGTGCACAAGTAAACCATTTAACCAATTTTCACTATAAAATCGCTTCCAAGAAAACTTCATTTTCAGTGTGCTTTACCTAAATACGGATTAGTCATGTGACAGGTCGATAATGCCTCGATCATCAATCCTTCTCACGGACTTTTGACGAATGATTATATCACCTCGACGGATAAAGGGCTTATTTAAAGGTGATTGTGCGACTAATCTTATCGTAAGAGGTTTTGCATCATATACTAAAACAGCATTGGGTGTTGCTTCGTTATTAGATGATTCAGGCGGTATAATTCGCGCTAAAACGGAGATCATGGCTCGGTATGTATCGCGTGATAGATTTTTACCAGATGGGCTACGTGGTCGTGTGGTGGACTTTTTTTTCTGACGATACGAGGAACCAGGAGAGCCGTCCATTGAAGTATCAGTATCATGATAGTCACTAGAATCATCGGGATTGATTTTTTCGATAAGCATGCTGCTAGCTATAGCATGGTTTAGTGTGGCAACGGTTGGGGTATCGAGAAATGCACCATCATGTAACATTTCATTTCCAAGAACCGTTTTGAATGCCTGTAGAGGAACATGAATATTTGATGTGAAAGACCAGTAGTGTGGAAATGGTGTTATCATTCCCCTGAAGAACTTGGATTCCAAAATTGCATCAGGCCCCCTCTTCGGGCGTTTTTCCTGGGATTTATTTAAACGGTGTACGTCCCGTAATTCTGGATACAACTGCCATGGTTTAGGTTGTCCATGTAATATATCTCTATCAATGTTGAAGTTATGTCTCATTAACGATGGAAGTACCGATCTGCCTTTTCCCAAAAAATGCTGCTGTAAATCTCCAAATCCCAATCCAGCTAAATTCAAAATGTTTTCTTTAACTCTTCTTTCCGACGTGTAACTAGTAAATCCATTGCGGATGGCCCAAGTGACTAATAGTTTAACTATCATAAGGTTTCGAAGACATCTTTCACTGTAATTTGGTAGCAGGGCATCAATTGTACTCTGTTCATCACAAACTAAACTTGCCGATCTTGCCCATTCCAAAATCCGGCTTCCGCAAAATATCAAATGGCGATCTCGCGCTGTCGCCATACACCTGTCCCCACAAAAAACCGCTTTACACAACGAGCACAGCCTTATCGTCTGATCTTTCTGCGCAGCTTCAGCCCTACCACTCCACTCTTTCCGCTTCTGGAAATCTGCACCTTCCGCACCCGGCCCATGCCCATTGCTCTTGCCTTGATCAGACCCCGAGTCACTTTCCTCGTTTCCGCTGTCAAATTCGTCAATCAAAATCTGTGATGGTGACAATGTTTTGTCGACTTTTGATTGTTCTGAATCCTCCTTGCTTACGTTTCTTTCATTCTCGTCCTGCAGTTCATCTCTACTCTCACTACCTTTGTCCACTTTTATTTCTTGCTTGAAACTTCCCGGTTGTGCCATTTCAAATACTATGGAATTTCCTCGTGGTCTTCCCCAAACATTCTCGTTCAGCTTATCAGACTTCTTACTTTGCTTTATTTTAGTCCTTTCTTTGTTTTCATCTTTTTTACCTTGCGAAATTATATTCTTTATATCTTCCTCCTCCTCCTCCTCCTCTCCAATCTCCGCGCAACAATTCCCGCAAACTAATGCTCCAAAATTTATATTTGGCTCTGTAGACATTGTGATAACTCCATTTTCCATAAATATCGTTTCTCCTGGGTGTATATCCCGTGTTGCCAATAATACTATAGCTCCTGTTCCTTTTACCAGTGAAAAGCAAGCACCAATTCCTCGGCTCATATCCTCTGGTTCCAACCCTCGTATGTACCGGTTTAACTTTGCCACTAGAACATCTGGTGTATCAACTGACGCTGCTAGAGCGCATACACCAGATGGCCTCTCTGATCTGGTATACTGCCAATCCAAAAATTTCATCATTTCATCTCGCACCATATTCACATTTAATCCATGACCTAACGCCCAGTTTGACTGATCGTCCAACCACCCATGAATATCTTTTAGAATTGCATCCGCTAAGCTAGTTAGTTCACTCCTCTGGCATTTCCACGCTACTATGGAAGTTCCACCAACTTTTCCATTTCGCCCCATTCTCAAATTTCCCATACTAGCTACATCCATTCTTCGTCTTTGGTTAGCAATAAATTCTATAGCTTCTCCATCGTTACTCGGAACGAATAATCGATCGCACAGGTTAGAAAGGTTGTTAAACGCCGCTTTCGCCGCACCCGCTCCCAAGTGCCACATTGCTAATGCCAATCGCCATTGTGCCTTTAGGTAAATTTCATGTGCTAGTTTAAACGTATGAAAAGGTTCCAAATAGTTTCGTTCAACTATATCTAGGTAGTTTAACCATCTGTCATGTGGTCCTCCAGATGTGAATACTCCATGCGTATGACCCGCTCGTGCAACATACCGATCGGGTGGTACTCCAACTGCCATGTACAAATTTTCATACCCAATTTCGTCCAGTAAGTCTGCACATCCGTCCACGTGTAACGATGCCATACACGATACTCTTCCGATATGTCGGCCGAAATATGGTATAGACTCCGCCGTATCCCTGTTCCATGCATCATTTAAGAATGCTCGTAATGAACTCCGAAGGTACAATCTTGTATTAAATGATATCTGTGATGATGTTTCATCATGTAAATCTTCTGTTGCTAACAGTGCTAAGTTAGACGCCCGTGACGCATCCGCTGCGGCCAATTCCCAGCTTCCCATTATCATGTAAGTTAAACTGCGATTTAGATAGATAAGTGGATGTCCCGGGCATGTGCTATTCAAGATATCAGTATACATTCGGCACGCCTCCAATGCTTTATTTTCTGCAAAAAGATTACTAGCAATGATAATGCGTCTTCCACAGTCAACCAATTTGATAAAATGTTCAACTCTCAGAGGATCACCTGTAACTTCACCCGATGATCCCGACTCAATAGTTTCGGCCTCCTGTCCAGTCGCATGATTCGCAAGCGCTGTTTCTGGACGATTATACTCTTCATCAGAGAATCTCTGGTCGTCCTTGCTCGTTATAGTGGCTTGACTATCGTCTTCATTTACTTTCGCCGGCCTTAATGGTAAGCTCATGTTTTCCATGCAATCAATTGACTGAGCATTAGCATCCCAATCTTCAATTTCATCATTAACTTCGTAATGATCATTACCATCGTAATCATTGCCGAAGGATGAAGATTTTGATAATCCAATCTCGTTCTTGTCATTTCTTTCATCGTACTCAAGTATATCAACCAGATCATTCTTGTGGCGCCGAGGTTGAAGTGGTAGAATAACCGGTACATTGGGCAAAGCTGAAATAAAATTGTCATCAACGGGATCTTCATCTCCATTGTTAGTGTATATGCATTCATCTCTTGATAATTCATCAATTAATTGCGATTCCGTAGCCTTTTCGGCCATTAGGCTGACGTTAATTCTGCTATGAAGGTTGAAAATTACTAAAATGTAGAAGCGCACTATTTATGCAACAACAATTAAACTTTCTAATAGCCAAACTCTTAAATTTTCGACATTAAAGGCGCCTATAGAAACGTGAGAACTTCATTCAGTTAATTTTCCTGAATCGCCAACAGTTTTTAATTGACAATGACTAGTGCCCACAGTCACTCGTTCGTATCTTGGCTCCCACGAGCAATCTGGTATCATTCGATATCAATACTATTCGGGTAAGATTGCTGACCTAAATTTCCGTATTTTAACAGATGACAAAAGTCGTAGTTACTATTCAAACTAACTTTTGCACAGGGAGCAGCCGAATGATTGATACGCTACACATTCAAGTAAACCCTAGTGAGGTTGTTGAGATGCTTGATACATTCTGAGCGGATTTGGCGATCGTGTGTTGTTCTTCGCATGGAGTGTGCACTTAAATGTGGACAGACTGTTAGATGATGAAAGTTCCAATCGTATACTAGTGTATCGTGATGGTCGAGAAAACAAATTTCACACTTTTTGCGGTAATTATAGCTTGCTAAATTAGCTTGACGATAAAGTCTTAAATCAGTGTATTCGGAGGACACAACGGATTGCTTAATCTGTTTAATAACGTTCTCAAGTCCTAGTAGTAAACTTAAAAAAAATAAATAAATAAAGTTTATTTGCAAAAATAAACTTTTGGCTTATGAGAGGGCTCGCAACATGTTGCCGTATAAGCTGCCAATGGAGTTTACTTCGTACCAATTGACCGGTTAACCATCGAAGCTGCGGGCCGGATTCAAGATAAAAAAGGATAATTGCACTATACTACTATTTTCAGATGAGGTTTTGACAAGTATAGCGGAAAATGGTGAAAAGGTGCAATGTAAGAAACGAGTTCTGCGAATCATGGAATTGCAGAAAACCATTCACCTAAACTGTAAGTTTTGCCAACTTATTTGCAATCGACTCTGTATTCAGCTAGCATGTTTCAAAGTTTAGAACTGTGAAGTACATTTTAAGTAGCTGAGCTGGGATTTCCGGTAGTCCATGGCAAATTTTATTTGGTGAAGCCCAAGTTATGATATCGACTGGTACGAATATACCAAAAGATCATGGAGTACCGTTGCGACTAGTATGGCGTATAATAAAAACATTATAGCTTCAGTCACTACCTAGCTTTCAACCATCTGCCAGGCTCTTATTAGCCGATGAAGGCACTTAATGATTAAATGAACAAAATTACGAGGGTTGTCTTGTTTCACATTGTAACTATCATATTACACTACACATGCATGTCGAGCATATTGACAGTTCAACATGACAATGTCAATATACGCACTTCGCTTAATGCAGCGTGTTCAATTCATTTCTCCTCAACCATTATAAAACATCTCCTATAGTCAGTTGTTGAAAGGTTTATTTTATGGGTCAAATATTGCTTGAACAGCTTTGTAGTAGGGATAGAATAGATTTGTGGGCGACAAAGTTTAATTGAATAGCATGCATAATAGAACTATTTTTCTCTGATGAATCAAAAGTGTAAAAGATACTCCGAATTTCCCCCATTTAATATTTGCTTCCCAGCAAAAATAAGACGATTAATCAGACAGACGACAAAGAAATGTTTCTTTCAACTCTCCAGAGTCTCCCAAAATCTATCACGAAACTTCCCTTCCTCGAAGCCCAGCATCACTCGTAACATACTTAATCCGACCCGCGCCGGGAAGCCGTGCGCCAAGCTCGAGCACGTAGTTCCCGAGCCGGTTCTACCCGGGTTTCGGCATGTCACCTGATGAGTCGCGTGATAATCAAGTTTTGGGCTGGAATCGATAAGTTTTTGGATTTTCACATTTGGAATTTGCCGTTTTCCTGGTTGGCTTTTACTTCTTAATCTACCATGTTATCACCTCCATCTGAGTCTTTTTCATTCTCCGTGTAACAATTTTTTCCAATTCACTTCATCAAGGGAAATATTTTCGTAAACTATTTTTTTGATGATTTACATTGTCACTATTCGTTCAATTTTCACACAATTTACGCGGTTAGACCATACACCATACTCTCGGTGTGGGATCTTCCAAATTTTCTGACTTTCTACCTAAATTAATACAGAACTTGCTTTACCCTCAATAACCTTTACAATTCATACATTTTTGCAGTTTCGTCCACAGTTGGGGGTGTTTTATCTTCCCGTACGAAATCAATGCGTCGGTGTATTCAGCCTCATTCTTTTGCCACCTTTCTTATAGTCGGCTCTACATGTTTCTTCCTTGGTGTACTGTTTTCTCTTCTTCCTTATGATTATTACATATTATGGGCCATGCCCACAAAGGAAAACCTAGCCTCGGCCCCTAAACTGAAACATTTAGTCTCTTCGGTAAAACCTATAGATTATTACCTTGATGTTCAAGAATCTCATTTACGCTTCCTACATGCTTCACCCCCTTTAGTACCTCGTATCCTTCATATGGTCATGGGAACGGGAATCTTGGGATTTCTTGTTAAACTATACAAGCCCTCGGAGAGTAATATGCTTTTCGACGGGGCTAGTCTTGTCCTCTATTTAATTGGGCTAGTCATTTACCTCACCAATATTATACAAGGCTTGCGGGTAGTTAGTATTGGTATTTACGATGGAAAGCCAATAAACAGAACCGGATCCACTTTGTTACCCACAGGACCTTCTCTGTCCGAGTTAACTTCGTCCACATCACTTTCTTCATTATCCCCCAGTAGTACACCTTATTCTTCGTCAACACCCTTGAATGCACCTGAATACTTTGGAAGACGTGACAGTCTTCTCATTATGGCTGCATCTAACACGATACTCGCAGTGCTATTAATTGGAATTCTCGTTTTACAAACAGGTCAATGGTATGCCGCCCGTAAGGAAGAAATTGAACTAGAGCAAATTCAACAGGCTAGCTGCGGATCAATGGCAGGAAAACCATCGCACCATGATCACAGTTCTTCATGTCACGATCATTCAACGCAGTTAACGTCGAATTCTTCGCGCGCTCGCTCATCTCCCACAACCGTGGGCTCATCTGCTTTAACATCTTCTCATTCGTCGACCTCTGGATCTCTGAATCCCGCATCCCATTCCAGACGGCGACGAGGTTAATTCTGGCAATTGGAAATTTAAAAAATTATTGATTGTCAGACTAGGACGTTCACCGTCTATGTATTCTTGGTTAGCGTCCAAGTTCGTTCATTCCTCGTTTCCTGCGCGGATTCACGTTCTGTTACTTGCGTTTAATCATTGTATGAGTTACAGAACAATACATAATTTGTTAGTGAGCTTCCATCAATCTAGACGTTGGTGGGTCTGCTGCTCAAGTCTCCATGAATGGGTTTGCGATTTTCTGGTTTTTTTCTTTGTGCTTAACTTGCTCGCATTAATGAATCGTTTATGTTAATACATTTGGTACGGACATCGATTAGTAGATAGATTATAATATACACGGACTCACTGACCAAACAAAACCCTGTGATTAGATTAAAATAGTCTAGAAGTCAGTGTAAACCATTGTCATTAGTTCACAGTGATACTTCCAAAGGGTTAGAATGAATTACACCTCTGCATAACTTTCACGCTGCCAGTGCTTCCAAGACCATTCTGATGTGTTAAGATCTATCTTTTCTATGCCTTTGGGTTCATAAAGACAAGATATATCAGTGCATTGTACAAATAACTCATGGTCGATACTCTTAATTCTTCCTGACTCCTCACTGCAGTTAGGTGTAAGTATTCCTACACCCGCAACACCAACCATAACTTCTTGCGGTTCAAGACTTTCTTTCATGAGATCCAGCATTATCCTGGCCAACTGTGATTCGGTAAACGGATTACACGATTTCAGAGCCGTTAGCATAAGTTCACTTTCTCCTTCTGCTTCATGATTCATTTCCGCGGGACGATCTGGGACAGGGTACATTTCTTGGCGAATAAGTGAAATCACGCAGCCTCCCCCACCCGCTCCCGTTAGTTTTGACCATCCTTTATCGCAAAAGTCAATTGCGGCACGCACTCGTTCAATTCGAGGATGTGATACGCCAAGTGAAACTAGTAACCCATGATTGATTACCATTAGCTTTCCTAATGAATGAATTAAAGACGTATTTACGGGACCCGCGTGCTGTGTTAGTAGTAAATAAGCTTTCTCGGTTACATCTCCGATTGCTTCGAAGAGTTTATCTACGATGGCAGGAAATGTCTCTTTTAACAAAGTCACACGGCGCACGAGATCCGCCGTTGACCGTTGTTGGCGGGTATTTGTTATGATAAAGGGCAGTCTCGGAAAATTGGCCATCCAACGTATGTTTGAAGATCCAGTTTCTGCATTACGCTTAAAGTAAACAGCTTTACCAAAGCACACAACTGTATTATCGATCCCTGACGGATTTCCGTGATAACACATTTCGGAAATGTAGGCCCACGCATTAATCAAGTTTGAGTGGGCGGTAGATTCATCTGATGGACTGGACGACTTAGGCGGGCTGATTTGACCGTTAAGTATTAACAATGCACAAGCTAAGCTAACGGATAACGAAGCGCTTGAACCAAGGCCTGACGCAACTGGAAGTGATGAACGAATAATAAACGTATTGGAGCAATAAGGCTTCCCAAGGTACATGAAAAGTAACAAGAAAGCTGTGGCAGCTGAGGTGAACGTTTTAATGCAAATTTCCGTGGCATTTTTTAGTGCGTTAACTATGAACGGCTGAATTAACTTAAGATGTTGAACGTTTAACGTGTTAGTTGGCTTTAGTGATTCAATATTTTCCTGTAGTCGACCAAACTCTTTCCACGGTAAGTTGACGGAGTTCCATGATAATGAAAACTTAATGTCAGGAAAATATAAGCGTACGATTGGCGAAGTTTCATGGTTAGATCGAACAAGCACATATGTACGCAAGGAAATAGAAGCTGCAATAGCCGGCTTAACGTTTTGCTATCAGTATTAATGTGAAGTGGCAAGATCAATGAAACAGAATCGCGTTATGGCAGTTTCCGTGCTAACCTGAAAATGAACTACGGCATGTTCTCCGAAAATTATTGCTTTGCCTGGTGCAGATACTATGAACGAATCAATCCAGGGATTAGTTATATTATTCGGTTCATTATCTGTAATATTAAGAGCTGATTCCATGCCAGCTGTTAAACACTCAAGCAAGTTAACCAAGCGAATATGCCGTGCGAGTATAATGTAACTAATTAACCCATCCAATTGTTTAAACTATTAGAATAATCCACATAAACACAGACCACAAAAAACTCAATTCATTTAAAACGAGATCACCCGCGTGATATTTTCCCATTCTCATTCATGAGGCAGCAAAAACCATATTTTGGCGAGCACATAAAACACGCGCATTAACATCACATGACTAAACCTTGATGAAATTGAGCACGTGATGGGCGGTGACGTCGGGGGACTACTGGTGGCTGAGAGATTGCCCGGAGTAAATCCTGCACGGCTAGCAAAACAGTTGCTTACTTCGCGAATTAACAATAATGCTGTACTTTAGTCATGTGACAGGCATAAGTAACGGAAAAATAATTAATTGAGAACCTGTTGGCAAGAGTCATGTGCAATTGAGATGTGGCGGTGCAGCCCACGATGCCAGATTTACTCAGCTGAAAACGCGTTGATGGTGATGTCGGCGAATTTCAATTTTCGAGTCTTTTATCTGCTTTCTCCAATTATATTTTTCGATACAATGATTCAATCAACCTTAAGGGTAAGTCAATTTGGAGGACTGTGTTTATGTGCGGGGGAATTTTCCAAAATTTTTCATCTTTGTTAATATCATGTTTATCATACTTATTCAAATGTGTTATCATTCAGTATCTAGCCGAGGTATTCGATATACCCAATTTTCCATGGAAAAAATTAGTGGTGCTATTCTCACTTGGCCAATTTACTCTGGAAAATTGGCTACTATACCGTCAGTATCGGGTTTACAAACGCACAGAGTGTCCGGTTGCTATTCGTCGTGAAATCGATGGTGAAACATTCCAAAAAAGTCAGGCCTATTCACGTGCAAAAGCTAAATTTTCAGTTTTCACTTCAATTATTGGAGAGTGTAAATCTATTGCAGTTTTATACTATGATATATTTCCAAAAGCTTGGTCATGGACGGGGTCCGTTATAGCGACACATTTCCCCACTCGATTCTCCGGTGAAATTTCACACAGTTTACTCTTCATGTTTGGCTTTTCAATTTTTGACACACTCCTTGGATTGCCCATGGATTATTATCGTCATTTTGTACTGGAGGAAAAGTTTGGCTTCAATAAGATGACCATCGGACTTTGGATTACGGATATGCTTAAAGGCATCGCTTTGTCTGTTGCAATTGGTGCTCCCGTAGGGGCCGCTTTTCTTGCAATCGTTCGTCAAACTGGCCAATCTTTCTTCTATTACCTCTGGGCGTTTATGGTTGTATTCCAGCTTGTAGCCATTACCGTTTACCCGATTTTAATTGTTCCCATCTTTAATAAGTTAACGCCATTGAAACCTGGTGAATTAAAAGAAAATGTTGAAGCTCTTTGTCGTCGTTTAAGCTTTCCCTTGGACGAACTACAGGTCATTGATGGCAGCAAGAGATCAGCTCATAGCAACGCTTATTTTACTGGATTGCCTTGGAAAAAACGAATTGTCATTTTTGATACGCTTCTTGAGCAATCTACAAATTATGAAGTAGAAGCTGTACTTGCTCATGAACTTGGACATTGGAAAATGGGCCACACAAGCCGAATGCTACTGTCCCGCCAAGCTCACTTATTTTACGTCCTGGCCCTCTGGTCCAGTTTTATCGATAATAAAAGTCTTTACGCAAGCTTTGGGTTTTCGAATCAACGTCCAATTGTCATTGGGTTTTTGCTGTTTTCTATGATCTACAGTCCCGTTGACACGGTTGTAGAATTCCTAATGAATATGTTCACGCGACGTATGGAGTATCAAGCTGGTACGATATTGAGATTATATTAGGCTTACTTTTGATCATTGAGGCTAACTTTCCATACTTATAGATGCCTTTGCTGCTCAACTGGGCTACACTGATGGACTCGCTCGATCTCTGATTAAACTTCAGATTAAAAATTTATCGTCAATGGACGCTGATTGGCTTTATTCTGCTTTCCATCATTCTCATCCCATACTAACGGAACGTCTGAAAGCCTTGAATTGGACTAGCGAAGGCGATTCTTCCGATCAAAAGTCGCAAAACAAGACACCTTATAAGAAAGACGATGCATCTGAAGCTTTTACGTCAGGTCGCGAACTTTGATAAGGCGGTGTTGAAAATGTTTTTATTGATCCTAGCGTGCTGGTTCCTTGATATATGACCATTCTCTGCCTACGGTCTCGTAATAGCGTATTAATTGTATTCAAACATTGATGTGTACATCCAGGGTGTCCACGTTGGTATTTTAGGGACGTGCAGCGGATGACATTGCACAAGAAGTATTTAGTGGAATGCCTTAACTACGTAGAATTTGAAAGCGTTTTACCAAACATCCGATCAGCAGTGGCCAAGTGTATTCAATGGTTTAACAGTTAGTTAATTAGAGTGAGCGTCTAAATGAAAATTTGATTAAGTGGTAAGGGAGGAATAGCGTGAAAGTTGCTAGTGAAATATATTACAAGTTGGTTAATTGTTAAGGACGTAGAGTAGAGAGTTAATGACTGAGATAACGACGACGTTTACGCCTTCGACGGCTTAGGATTGCTCGGCCACCGGTGGAACGAAGACGGGCCAGAAAGCCGTGCCGACGCTTTCGTTTAAGGTGAGTCCATCGATTCATTGTGTTACGGGGCGCGAACCTTCGTTGGATGAGCGGCAAGGTTGTGGGGAGGTATAAACCGGTATACAAGTGTTCCGGGTACGCTAACGGGACAAAGTTAATGCATACGTGACAATCCGGGCGACTGAAGCCAGTTTCACGTAGTGTGCCTTGTTCTCTTAACCATGGTGCAACTCCACATAATCCCATACGTGCAGGTGAATGCTGCGGCGGTAGTCTAGGACGAGTGGAAGCGCTGTGTCCTGTAATTGTTGTGATTGAGCGAACATAGTTGGGCAAATGTGAAGTGAGGGAGATGTTCGCGGGTAAAATTCTGGAGGCCAAATATCGGTTTAGCAAATAAGGTGAACTACACGGTTAAATGATGCGAGTGCGTATACTAAGATTTATCCAAGCCGAAACAGAAATTGTTCTTACCCTGTTAATTTGGGTATTCGTTTTCCCGGTAACATATCCCAAGCCAATCGCGCTAGTCCACTGGGCATGCTGCACAAACTAATCACCATATTCTGAAGGAAAGCAAAAAGATGTGGAAGCGCGCGCGTACACACACACTGGTATAGGATATTATCAATGCCAAATCGACGTTCAAAACCTACTTAACATTACGCGCCAGAGAATCTGTATCGCATGAAATCGGGAAAAAATACACGCAAGGGAAAAATATATTTCCAGCTCCGCACTCAATGAGACACGTGAGCAACGAGGAAAAGGCCGGATTAACAGCGTTCCTGGTGCCGAACACGAGATACGGGGCGCTTAGTAATGGTGATATGACGTCAGAAGGGGACTCTGAGGGGGCGATTTTGAAAGGAAAATTTGGATGTTTTGGGGGAAAATTTCGCTTAGTGGGAATGACGATGATGGTTGTGGGATACAATGTGGGAGGATGATGTTATTCAAGGTTAACAGAAGGGAAGTTTTTACGTATAAATTGGGGAACGGGGAAAGAATTAACAAACAGAGTGAATAAAAGATGACTGAAATAAATTCACCAGTAATGACCTCATGCAAGTACACATATGTTGAAGTAAGATATTCAATTATACGACATAAAGCCGCTGAGGTAGTCATGTTTGCCGAGTGGAATGCCTTGGTTACGAAGAACAGCATAGACCATATTCAAATGGAACCAGAAATTAGGAACAAGGAATTGGGTAACCAAGGCAGAACCTTCAAAAGTAAGCTCCTTCTTGGGTAGTTTAACGATTTTTTTAGCGGATAGTTTCCCCTCAAACGTTTCGGCGTTTACATTCATTAAGGCACTTTCAGCTTCGTTTACCCAAGTGTAAAGACCTTTCCAGTCGGGTTCCTTAATTTCAGCCGTAAGATTTATTTCAGGGGCATCACCAAAGTAAATATTGAACATGCGACTAAAGTAGTTAAGTAGGACAACTTGTTTGGCCAATGTAAACATATCAGGAGCAAGACGAGCTTGTGCTAAATCGTCAAGTTTAATATCCTGTTTGGAAGCATGTTCCTGAGATTTTTCGAGTATTGAACGTAGTGTTTTAAGCCCATGTCTCATGTATACAACACTGCCTTCATATACGGATACAGGATTAGACATATTGGTGAAATATCTATCAAAATTGTGTATAGCATAAAAGAGTTTTGGTAGATCCCGAATCAATAATTCTTAGTTACCTAGTTAATATGATAATATCAAGTTAGTCGGTAAGTTAGAATAAATATATATAGAGTATGGGAGAAAAAGTTACCAGTTTAATAGATGGAGTTGATCAATTAAAAACAAGAAGATGTTAATACGAGGGAGTAGAAGTGGTATATATGTGATGAAGGGGGAACGGGGGGAAAGAGACTTATCATGAATATTTATACCTGACAAGATGTAAGGATAATTGCGAAAGAGCGAGGATGAACATGGATGTTGGTGTGGACAGATGTGGGGTGAAATGTTTTTGTCAATGTCTGTATATAACTGTTTGTGTATATGTTTCTGTCAATGGACATAGGCTTGCACAAATTATCATACAAACCTATCTAATACCCAAGCTCTTACAAGTGTATCATAACTGGCTACTTTACCGACTCTACGATTCTATACACTAAAGTAGCCAATTATCCTGCATGCAGGATACACTCTCTACTAGTCAGTTGAGCCTAGATCAAGGCAATTCTGAGGCATTTAGCTCTACCATTAAATCTTAAATATGTAAAATGTCGTATTGTCCAGGGTACTAGAGTGTGCAAGATGAGCAGTAATTCGTTTTGTATGTATAATGTTTGTGTAAACTTTGTAGATGGAAAAACATGATAAATATAATGGACGATAATAATCTGGCGGTTGATCTCATGTTGGCAAGCTATATAGTTGGTTCGTTTGTTTAGATTGTAAATTTTACGTTTAGCTTACACGGTGTACCATAAATTTTCCATGATCCATGCCACGAATCTGGTTAAGTTCACTAGTAAAAATTTGTTTCTAATAGATTTATACAGATATTATGGCTAAACCTGCCAGTTCACACTATCTAAGTAGTTGTTAAACATGATGATACCACTTTTAACCTTAATTGAAGCTTAGCGTGCTGGTTTGTTCACTTTTGTAAGACTGAACTGTGTATTCTACTACGTTACCCGTCAACTCTCTTGCAATGACTTCATTTTTGTTAGCGGATCGCGAAAAATCCCAATGTGAAGTGAAACCCTATAAAACGCATATACCCGAATGGCCCTTCAAAGTATAGAAAGATTTATGTACCCGTACGTACCCATTCATACACTTGTGTACTATCATCTCTACACAGACCTAACTTCCAATACATTTATCCGCAGAAATTCATATTTTGGTGACACAGACAGAATTATTACGTTTTCTCGTACTGATGATTTTACTCTTTTCTCCATGGTTAATACTTCACGTTTATCATCCATTCAAATCCTTCCCTACGTACTACTACAATACTCTACAAAAAAGATTCTGCTTTGTTCAGATTTTTGATCTCAAGAGAAAAACGATTTTACGTTTAACCCTAGGTGGAGTTATGAGAAATATCATGACTAAAATAGATGAAGATGTATACCTAAACAGTGCTAATGAATATGTTTGATTGTACGGTTACACGGTATGAATAAATAAACGTACAACCATGAACGAGTATAACTCTGAGCTAAACCTCGAGTATACACAGAACCAGATAATTTCAGGAAAGCAGCAAACGTCAGATTAGTTCCTTTACTCTTAATAAAACAATTCGCATGTTCAATGATGATAAAACTTGCTAAACGTAATAAATTACGCCAGCAAATTCAACTAACTTACTAGCAACTTTCCAAAAAGCTGCGCTAAAGAGTGAGTATCTGGACTGCCCAAGTTCCATCCTTTAAGATTCATGAACTCAAGTTAATCTTGTTAAAGTAAAACAATATAATGCAACCTGAATTCATACTAACTCGTCCCCCCCTTTAGAATATGTATTCACTTTCCATCTTAACAAGTAATCGAAAGTATGCTCTTCAATTATCACAGTTTCTGTGACTATGAGTAAAGTTTGTGTAAAAACGTAGGAAATTTAAATGTTGACGACGTTTATGCCTAACCGGAAAATTTGTATCTGTTCAACAGAGCCAACAGGATAATAATGTCATGAATTTAAAGGGCTAATGACTTTTTAATCTCTGCAATAGCATGTCCCGGATTAAGACCTTTTGGGCAAGTTCGTGAACAGTTTAGAATTGTATGACATCGATACACACTCATACCATTGTTAAGAGCATCCTTTCTCTCCCCACCATGTTCATCACGAGAATCAGCTAGCCAACGATACGATTGCAATAAAATGGCAGGTCCTAAATATTCATCTGAATTCCACCAGTAGGATGGACAAGACGTGCTACAACATGCACAAAGAATACATTCGTATAGACCATCAAGCTTCCTTCGATCTTCAATCGACTGTCTGTATTCTCGTCCCTATGAAAGGTTAATGTTAAAGTAAAGTTTACGTATAATTTACTTTATACTAGGGTGGAAAGGAAAAATGTAAAAAAACCAGGATAAAACGATATGCAAAAATTAAATAATACAAAAAACTTACATCGGGGGGAGGAGTCTCTCTGCGTAAATATGGTTTAACACTTCGATATTGTTTATAAAAGAGCGTTAGATCTGGAACCAGATCTTTCACTACGTAAGTATGAGGTAGAGGATATATACTAGTATCACGAGAAGCATCAATACGGCTTAAACATGCTAGATTATTGGTGCCGTCAATGTTCATCGAACACGAACCACAGATTCCTTCACGACAGGATCGGCGAAATGTTAAAGTAGGATCAAGTTCATTCTTAATTCGAATCAAAGCATCCAGTACCATGGGTCCCGTTTTATTGAGATCCAGGCGGTAAGTTTGCAAGTAAGGTTTAGTTGAAGGGTCATCAGGATTCCATCGGTATATTCGAAAGCTTTTAAAACGGGGGGTATCCGTAGGTTTTGGCTCAGAAATTACTGATCGGGAACCTTTACCAGACGCATTGCCTGTTGATTTGATATCATCGGATACCGTTGCTAATGTACGCCTATTTGTTATACTCCGAAGTTGCAAATCACCGACTAAATTACTCAATCCAAATATTTAGTCACATATATTATGCCAAAATAAACCAATGAAAACATCACGAATAGGTTTATGCTGTTAACCCGTGTATAAAGGTCAAGATAAACGAATTCAATGAAAGTATAAATTCAGTAGAAATTACATCTAAGTTCACGTACCAAGAGAAACTCGAAGGGATCGATGAAGGAAACCTGATCTGATGATCATCATTTCCGTGAAAAACGTATATAAATAAATACACAATTCGTAGCTTTTTACTTCAAAACCATTCAACACCATACGCGATACTCGTGAATATTAACAAAGCAAAATCAACCTTTGGACGTATATAAGTTGAAAAATCCCCACGATCACACACATTAACCTAATCCATATGGTAAATAAATGATAATAGGTATAAAACGACTGAATGAAAGAAGTGTTAACTTGACGATACTGTTAAACAGACGTGTCTCGAAGCAAGAAAATGATAATTTTTCGTTTTACCACGGAGCGGAAAATCACCTCGGCCGGCCACTTCCAACCAATCAAACTCTTTCATTTCGTAAGCAAACCTACCCTGCTGCTAAAAATAGATCTCGGGATAACAGTAGCGCCGCACCAGGTCACGTGGATCGGCCGACGGTTTTTCGAGTTTTCGAAATGCGAAGAAAGTGGAAAAAGTTAAAATCATGAGGAATAGGCTGGGGAAAATCCAGATTGGTTCAGGTTGATGTGTGTTTATTGATCAATGGGTCTTAAACGGGCTCCTTTGGTGGGTTTTTGTTGGGCAGCTTCATGTTTGCGCAACTCTTCTGGAACTCGTGATATACTGGATTTCAATAATAATTGTTTTAGATCAAATAAAACGTCAGAATCTTCATTCCCAAGAAATGTAATTGCCACACCACTTTTACCTGCCCGGCCCGTTCGTCCAATCCGGTGTGTATAACTTTCAATACTTGTCGCCATATTAAAATTCACAACCAGGCTCACATCCAATACATCAATGCCCCGTCCTGCTAAATCCGTCGCAACGAGAATTTCCGCCGTACCATTTCTTAACTGCGCCAGCGCAGCTTCACGCTGATCTTGAGTTTTGCTACCATGTAATGTCACCGCTTGATATCCCATATGTCGTATATCTCGCGCCACAGCATCACAATTCCGTTTAATATTCACAAACACAATTATTGGAGGTGCAAATTCTCCAGTGGCCAATATTTCTTGTAATCGTTTCTTGCGTCGGTCTTCTCCTGCGACAAACTCCACACGTTGTTCTACTGTCTCTACTGCTTCTCCAATATTTCCAATTGTAACAATAGCAGGCCGGCGCAAATATTTTCGTGCTATACGCTCAACTGCCGGTGGCATAGTAGCCGTATACATCATTGTTTGTCTATGTCGACTTTTATCGCCAATATACTTGGACATTACAATAGAATTCTCTGCTTCTTCGGTATCAGGCTTTTCATTTTGTACGGGTAAGGCACTTAAGATTTTGTTAACCGGTTCCTCAAAACCTAGATCAATCATACGATCTGCCTCGTCCATAATAACATAGCAACATTGCGATAATACTAGTACTCGACGTTCAATGCAATCTAATAGGCGTCCTGGTGTCGCAATAACTATTTCAGCTCCATTCCGTAGTGCGAAAGCTTGTTCTTCAATTAAATGTCCACCCACTATGCTCACACACGTAAACCCAAAGGGTACGGCAAATTTTTTAGCTTCTGATTCAATCTGTTGAGCCAATTCACGCGTTGGTGCCAGTATAATAGCATATGGTCCGTCATTCTTCGTAAATTCATTCAGCTCTGGTAATTCTGATATATACACCAATAACGGCAATAAAAACGCCGCTGTTTTACCAGATCCAGTCACCGCAACCCCAATTAAATCTCGCGATTTTAGCGCAATAGGAATACACGCTCTTTGCACAGGTGTTGGTGTGGTATATCCTACTTGGTATACAATGTCAAGTAACCGTTTTGGTAAACCTGATTCATCCCAATTTCGCATGGGATTAGGTACTGAACCACCTTTTGTACTAATATTAAAATCCTCCTTAAAAATTCGCCAATCCCTCTCTAACATATGTTCCAACTTTTTCTTACTCCAATGTTTGTCAAGCTGTGTACGACTTGATTCTTCACGCCTGCGACGGTCCATCTCCAAAATTTCTCGAGCTCGGGCTGTACCAGCTTCGGGGTCTCGTTCTTGTAAAGCTTTTGCATAACGTTCTGCCGCCGAATCACCGCTATCTACAAACCCACCCAACCTACCGTGTCCGAAAAAGTTAAATTCAACACTACCATCGTAAATGGGATTGAGTGATTGTGTTGTGTCTTCCGCTGCACTCCATTCAAAGTTGAACTTCTTCTCTGTGGTCCGTCGTCTTTTCTTCTTAGTAGATAAATTAGGCGTATCGCAACTTGTACCCATGTAACGTTGTCGCAACATTAGAGTTTCCGTATCATCTTCCGCATCTCCTGAGTTCATGACATTCTTGGTCGTCGCCCTATTGACATCACCAATGCTTGCTCGACCTGACCTATCCGATCCACGATCGTTGTTACCATCTTTGCGTTGGCCACGTTGTTTAGTCGTATTACTGTGATTGGATTTTGACTTGGCTCCCCCGCTAGTTTTATTCAAGGATTCAATTCCAAACTTAACCGCAATAGAATTTCCATTTGCTCTTCTAGGGGAGTCCCCGTCATGTTCCATATTGATTTCCATACCTTTACGCTTTTTAACGTCTTGCCCCGTAGAGTCCTGTGCACGATTTTGAGCAAGTTTTTCCCGTTGAGCCTTAGTGAGAAACTTTGGACGAGCAGCAAGTGCTTCTTGCTCACGCTTGCGTTGCACTACATCATCAATGCTAATGGGTTCTCGTTTAAAAGCTGATCCCGATCCTTTTTTTGCTAGTAATCTATTTCCTTCATCAATTCCTCTTATAAAATTAGTTAACTTGCCATCGGTGTGTCCCAGAGGCGGAGGTGGTGGTGGTGATTGCGGGGGCGGTGGTGGTGGTGATGGTGGTGGTTCAAGTGGTGATGGTGGCGGGGGAGGTGGTGATGGAGGAGGAGGTGGTGGTGGTGGTGGTGGTGATGATGGTACCACAGTTTCCATGGATATCTGAAATATCTATATGTCAAAACCCACGGAAACCGTTATCCCGCCAATACTACCGAATTTTGCTTCCAAATTCCCAAATCTCTTCTTTATCCTCACACCGCGTTTCCCCTCTGACTAAGCCACATAGGAACATCATTCTTCCGATATCCGCCACACACTCTGCGTCGCCACATTTTCGCAAGCCACACGCCACTGTGGCTTGTGAGAGGGTTTCGGTTCGAACGAATATTCGTTTTTTGGCTTGAACGAATTACAAACAGCTCGATGAGCGTATACCTGGTTTCACGAAAATATTTTGAAAACCACAATTTTTTCGCTTAGAGCTATCGTTTAAATTGCTTTAGGTTGATGCCAAATTTGTTCGCTGTCATAACCTTGTTGGTTCTAAGTGTATACCAACTGCTTGGGTGCTTAAGGTGATATTTCATGTATTGTACACTTGTTCACATGAACATAAAGGACGACGGTTATCAATCCAAAGGAAAACTTAATTTTATACTATCTAAAAAATTACCTTATTTTCATTAACACCTTTTTTTGCAAAATTAGTATTGGTATTATCCTTAAAAATATTGGATTTGTTTTATTTAGGAATCGAAGGCGTTAACTTAGGTATATTGTATGGACGGTACGACATTGCCAGTAACTGGCAACCCCAAAAAACATCGACGTCGCCGTAGACGTGTCAATTTTCATAATGTCAGGACTGAAAATGCTTATCAACATTTACAAAGTGAATCAAATGAACAATTTGATGATAACCATAATGTAGTCAATAAAGGTTTAGAAATGAACGAATGTGGAGAATCTGCACCTATGATTTTATGTGAACAGTCAGGGTCTACCGAATATACAGACAATTTCGCGGTGGACGAAGATACATCAAGTCCAACCTACAATAGTACTAACTTAATGACTCAAATACATGATGGCATCAACAGATCAAAGCTAGACTGTCCTATTTGCATGGACCCTGTAACAAGGCTCACCGCAATTTGGGCTTGCAAAAAATGCTATCTCGTTTTTCACTTTAATTGTATTAAAATTTGGTCACGCAGTGAAATGAGAACTCCTAATGCTATCGATAATTCTGGAAAACTATCGTTAACTTATGACTGGAGATGTCCGGGTTGCAACACTTCTCTAAATCGGCATGCTGTCGTCTTCACGTGTTGGTGTGGCAAAGAACATAATCCTAAAAATGTAATAGGATTACCACCTTATTCATGTGGACAAACTTGTGCTAAAAACCGCAATAATTGCCCACATTCGTGTCCATTAATGTGTCATGCAGGTGCATGCCCACCGTGTACGCTGGTTGGTCCAGAAAAAAGTTGTTTTTGCGGTGCAAAAACGAAAAAGAACTTATGCGCGGAAACCGATTACAACAATGGCTGGAGTTGCAATTCTGAATGTGGCAGAATGATGCCATGTGGTGTGCATGAATGTAAAAGAGTATGTCACGAAGGTGACTGTGGACAATGTAAAGTACCCATCGAGGCCCGTTGCTACTGCGGTATAGTAACACGTTCCATGCTCTGCTTTGAACAATCAAAATCCAAACCATCCGAAGCCCCAGAAGTGAATGATGCATGGATTGGCGTTTTCTCTTGCAACAGACCTTGTGAAAGAATGTTCGACTGCACCAAACACAAATGCACTCGACTTTGTCATCCTAGGGATCGAGACACCGCTCATTGTCCCTGGTCAATAGATTTAATTACCCACTGTTTGTGTGGAAAAACCCGACTCGAGAATTTTTCAAATGGCTTACGGAAGTCTTGTGAAGATGCCATACCTAAATGTGGGGATACATGTTTGAAATTACTCGAGTGTGGACATTTATGCCAATCAGCTTGTCATGAGCTTCCATGTCCCCCTTGTACAAAGACAATAGAAATTCCCTGCCAGTGTGGGAATTCGATATCAAGATCGTTATGTCAACAAAAGAAACAAATGGAGTTACCAATGTGTTATCGAGTATGTCGTGAGAAAATGTCTTGTGGTAGGCATACGTGTTCACAAAGATGTTGCACTGGAAAAGACAAAGCCACTAAACGTCTTGCAGCAAAACGCAAACTCAGCCAGTTAGGAACGTCAGAGGAAACTATCGAAGCAGAACACATTTGCCTGGAGAGTTGTAATAGAGTCCTCAAGTGTGGGTTACACCGATGTGGATTAAGGTGTCATCGTGGACCTTGTCCACCATGTTTAGAGGCTATATTCGAGGATATTTACTGTAATTGTCGAAAAACAGTGCTTAATCCACCTCAGCCTTGCGGGACAAGTTCACCCGTATGTGGACATCCGTGTCGAAGACCCAAACCTTGTGGGCATTCGCAAGTAGAACATGCATGCCATTGGGACTTTGAGCCATGTCCGCGTTGCCCATTCTTTACCGTTAAGTTATGTCAGTGCGGGAACTCCAAGTTCGCAAATCAGCCGTGCTGGAAGGAAGTAATAAATTGCGGAAAAGTGTGTGGAAAACAGTTGCAATGTGAGGCACACTTTTGTCAAAAAGTGTGTCATAAGGAGGGAGATTGCGAAAGTTCGACATATAACACGAAACTGGATATTATGGTGTGCAATCAGTCATGTAACAGAACGCTCAATTGTGGACATAGGCACAAATCGCCATGCCATGGCTTGTCACCTTGTGTAATTGATCAGTGTGATGAAAGCGTAACAATGACTTGTCCTTGTGGTGACATCAAGGATCAAGTTCGTTGCAGCAAATACCAGGAATATGACGAAGAGGTTGTCCCATTACTGGTAGATTGTAGAATGTGCCGGCTATTTGGGAAGAAAAAAAGTACTGCGTTGACGTTGAATGCCCAAAAATTCTCGGAGATCAATTTACCAAAAAGTTCCGATGATGAATCAATTGTATATTCAAGGGATACAATTAGATTTTATGATAAACAGAGGATTTTTGAAAATAATGAGGAGTTAAAGCCTCGGAAGAATTGGCTTAAGTTACATGAAGATGAAGTTCGTACGTTCGCGATCAGCGACGGAAAATGGTATTATTTTAAGCCAATGCCTAGGGTTCAACGGAAATTTATTCACCTGCTGTGCAATGATTTCAAAATTTTTTCCTTTGCACAAGACGAAGAGCCACATCGACATGTAGTAGCCCGAAAATCCAAAGCGATGTGGGTTCCTGCTGTGCCATTATACCTTTTGCGCAATGATAATATATTAAGCTATAAAGGGCAGCGTGCAGAACCAGAATTCACAATGGAAGAATCCTCTAGTAAAATTAATAAGTTCAATGGGGGGCAGAGTGCACAAACGATGCCCAGTACACAAGCTTGGACGAATAATACTTTAACGTTACGCATAAAGTCTGACCTGACGAAAGCAAGATCATCGAAACGTTGGGTGTGGTAACCCGTTTAAAGCCTGTAAAAAGTGGTTCATTGAAGTATTTATATAATGAAATGATGTATACCTATACGGTGTCTATAGTAGAGAAACCCTAACAGGTTAGCAGAGGTAAGTTTCAGCGGTAAATCAATTGGAATCAGTCTGCGTACGCCTTTGATGGAAGATTCATGAAGGTCTAAGTGGAGGTGGATTAATGTGAATGGAATTTTCTGTGGTTTCAATGGAAGTCGAAGTGGTTGCGGAACGTTGAAAACTAGTTTGCGATGATGGACCTTGGTTAATGGACGGTGTAGCTAATACAGACATGGTGATAGGAGTAGCGTCAATCGAATGTGACGTAGAGAATGGAGATGGTGTGCACGACGGAGTAGGAGAGGGTATTGTTATAGTGGAAGTTATCTGTTGTGGTTGAAGCTGAGTTTGAAGTTGCGGTTGCGATTGTGACTGAGATTGAATCTGAGGAGTTAGTGACTGAGACTGGGGTTGAGGAGTTCTGAGTAAAGGAACAGCATTAGCTGAAACGGGGAATGGGAGTAAAGGTGTTAAGTGAGTTCGAGAAAAGTCTGTAGCAGTGGGTAATGAAGTTAAAACTGGATGGTTGTGTTGTGTATGCTGCTGTTGGTTTTGTTGTAATGATTGATTATGTGGTTGAGCTGCTGCTGCTGCTGCGAGAAAGCGATCTCGCGCCAGTTGGTGAGCTTGTTCAGGTGTTAATTGAGGATTAAGTGTAAGAATATGGGTCATGAGATGTGATATAAGATGCATGCTTAAGGCATTAGCATGTTGAGTTTTTTGGTTTAAATGTTGATGAGCAGGTTCACTTGAAGATGAGTTAGGGACCTGTGATGCCATTGATATTGTTGTAGAAGTGGGTGTAGGGGGCAAAGTAGAGTTGAATTTAGTAGATGCGTTAACCAACGTCGTTTGACCAGGGGGTCCGGGAGATAAGTGCGCCGTCGCTAGATCACCAGGCAGGACGAAGTTCGTCGAACGAATTGGACAGCGCTGCTGATGAGTAGCCAATTGCTGTGGCTGCTGTAAAGGTCTTTGATGTTGCTGCTGTCTTTGGGCAACCCGCACGGCTGTTGTACCAAGGGAAGAACAAACTGATGGCGGATGTCGTGTAAAGTTAGAGCCAATTGTTGTCGTTGAAGTGGGAATTGTTGATGATGAAATATTTTGTTGTGAGTGAATGACTCGGCCTGTATCAGCAACATGAACGTGATCATTTTGAAGAATGGTAACATTTGAAAGACTTTTCTGGTTAGTTTGGTCATTAGAAATAATAATCGATGAAGATTGTGGAGGTGGCATCGTGGAATTAAGGTTAATTACTGGTGAATGGATTGATGGAGAATTTCCCGAGATATCCACTCGACCAGGAGGATGAATCGGTAAGTTCGCAGCTACGGGTAAAGATGTTGAAGCTGGAACAGAAGCCGGTGATGCTGAGCTTGGCTGAAATGGCGCATTCAAGTCTGTTGTTGGATTAGACGTCAAACTAGCCGTTGAGACCGGCAAAGTAGTGGAAGACACCGCTGTCGTAATTGGGGTGGATAAATGAGGTATTGTTGTTGGAGTAGGTGTAGACATTGTCAGACTTGTAGACGACGCCAAAACGGGGGCCGGAGCAGTTCCAGCTGTTAACGATATCGATGGACTTGTTGCTGTTGAAGACACGTTTAATGGCATACGAGAGTTGGTTCGAGTTGACTGCTGGGAAATTTTCTCGGCAGCTTTGATCTCGCGCTCCCACTTAATTCTACTCAACTCCTGGGGTGTATAAGTTCCATGATTCCTCGGTCGATAAGACTCTCCAACCCGTTTAAGAACTGCCGCTTTATGTACTGTTATAGCAAAATCCCATAACCCGTTATCCAACCATCCACTAATCGAAGCAACGCCAAAAAAAGGTTCCCAGCACGAAGAAAATTTTCAACTTACATTCTTGTTTCTGAGTCGCGGCTTCACGTTTTTTCGCTAGCTTTCGCATCGCGTCTATCATGGCTAAATACCGTTCGTGACGCCTTCGTTCAACGCGCATTGGTAACACAAATTTTTTGGAGCGAGGAATAACGATATTCAAATTCAATCCATTGTTCGCTCCACCTCCAACTGTGGAATTCTTCTCACTATCCAGATGACCATTTCCTCCATTCTGCTCACCGACTTCTTGCTTTGCCATGGCCAATTTAGCCCCCGCTTCAATCCTGGCCAAATAAGTTCGAAAATACTGCATTTTGGCCATTTCTGACGAAAGTCCCTCCAGTTGTATCCATCTTTCAAAGCATTCCCAAGGGGATCGTCTCTCTGCACTTGAGTTAAACGACGATCTCATCGACAATTCACAAGACACCAAGGACCAATTATAGCAGTATTTCAAAACCAGGGCACGTAGTTTTTGATCCTCTTCCATTAGCCATAACGATGCTGTACGATTTTCGTAGAAGCCTAGTGATGGCATTGGAAACTCGGATGGAGGTCGGAATGCATGACAGTTTCGTAATCTCTCTCGCATCCCTCGATACTCTTTGTCAAATAGGGCCACATCCGAGCATTCCGGTAGTAGTTCTTGATCTTCATTCCTCTCCATTGTAACTATATCACTTCCCAAATCCTCATAATCGTATCGACTACCAAGCAGACTACCCCTTTCAACTGTTCCTCGGACTGGAACGATCTTAGTGGTAACCATTTTTGATACTGGACACACTCTCGAGTTATCTTCCCTCCGGTTTGCTGAATGCTGAATCGACTGATACAAGCATTGTTCAAATGAGGGCATTCTTCGTACAACGTCAAACAATGATTCATCTAATAACATCCATAGCTTTTCCTGCCGATTTTGTGGCATTGTTTTCAAAGTACTCATATCAGTAGTACACATGCTGTTAATTTCAGATTTCACTTTTCTTAGAACTTGCAGCTTTAAACGTTCCTGTTCACTGCTAGTCACCCACTTTCTACAGCTTTGTGCCAGTAATCGAGCGGCTGAAATTTTCCATTTTCGTTCTTCACGAAAATCCGTCCACATCCATTTTGATTCTTCAAGAAAGTGATCTAAATGGCACATCTCCATAGTAGGCTCCTTCTGTTGCTTCAATTGCCTTAGCGACCATCGATTTGCGCTTTGTAACTGATATACACGTTTTAATATCCGATAATCTAAAATTTCCCGGTCCATAGCGACGTAATTAGATGTCGTAATCGTTTTGCTGGCCCGGGCCATTAAACTACGAAGGGACTCGCCTCTAACCCCTTGCTGAAATTGAAATGTAAATAACGGCTTAAAATAATCATTCAGAAAATGACGACCCATTGTCTTTTCATTCACCCGACCTTCCCAGCAATTCGATTCAACTTTTTGACATCTCGCATCAGCTTCACGTACTAATCGAACTTTTGGTCGTAAACGGTTCTTCTGGCGCTTTGACTTTCGGGCTATACCATTCTTGCTAGATGTGATTTTACTTCCCTCCATCTTAACCTCAGCCTCTTCGTAGCATGTAACGCCCGTTTTTGGTAGAATTTTCAACCAGTCCGGACGCTGCCAAAAATATATTTCCCATCCCAACTTTTCATCACTAACAAAGCAGCCTTGGGCCCGATTAGAAAATGTTGCTCGTCTCAATTCATCCGTGTTAATACACCAATTTGCAAACTGGGGTGATTTTTCACTCATTGTCATCGCTACTGGCATTACATCAACCTGCTGCGTTCGTTCAGGTGGAATATCCATTGTACTAACTTTGCCATTGGAACAATTGCTATCTTGGCTTGCTTGGAGCTCAACGTCTGCAGTAGGAGCATTGCCAACTGCGTTATCGGATTTGATTGAGTTTGGATCCTCCTGCGTCAAGATACTGTCTACTGTGGAAACTTCATCGGGTTTTTGATCAGTTTGCTGCAGTTCAACTTTCACGGTACACTTGGAAGCCAGTACGAAATTTTCTTGAAGAACACTAGGGGATGCAACTGTGAAAGGAAATGAAGGTATATTTCCAGGAGAAGTTGCAGCGGGTGGGCAAATATCAACATCGTATGAGTCTAAGGTTGACTTATCGGTCTTGATTGATCGATTATCCACTGACAGCCTCTTGCCAGAGAAGAGCCCAGCGTTTTGTTCCAACGTAATCAAGTCAGGTTCTCGTAAGCGTTTTCCTAGTACGGTTGAAGGTGCTAGGGTTGGAGATGGGGGTATAACGACACAGGATTCTGCCGTTTGACAATTGGGTGATTTAGTTGGTGAAATTTGGTCTTCGTCTGTAGACAGCTTCGCTAGCTGGGTAAGAGATGAATAGGGGGATCGAGATTTCAATGGAGTGATAGGGGGGGAGGAAGCAGAAGCCAATGCTGAACGGCGTGGTGATTTTGAAAGTGAATGATCCCCAGAAACATCGTTTAAGGGATTTGGATCTGTCAAAGGTTTGTCATACGCAGTTAAAGGTGATAAACTACGCGATTTTGACCGTGGACGAAGGGGTGAGTAAGATGGTTGACATTGGGAGGTAAGTGAGTCATCTGGGATTGGAGTCTGTCTAAGCTGATGAGAGGGAGAAGAGGGAATACCAAAAGCCTGATCGGCAGTTTGGGGGAATACGGGGGCAGCTGGAGTTAAAAAAGTCGGAGAAGGGGGAGAATTGTTCACTGCAACGTTGGCAGACTTTTCAAGCGACTTTTGCATGAGAACTCTGAGTTGGTGAGGGAAAGGGATTGAATTTTCGCAAAGAAAGCGTCCTCTAAGAAGTTGTGAGCCATTAGTGATAAACTACAAATAGAGCAAAAACCTACTTCGAGATATCATTGCTATCTAGGAAACTGGCTTCATCTTGTAAAGGAGAAGACTGGGTAGGAAGGAAGATGGAGGGTATGTTTCCAGAGCTAACGGCAAAAAGAGCCCGCAAAAGATTACGATGTAGTTCGGCGGATTTTCTTGATCGGCAAAAGTCAGTCGGTCAGCGAAAACTTGAAAGTAAGCACCCACACATATTACCTTTCATCCGCCTTTTTTGCACTCCATACCACTTCGCGAACGGTGTTGAGTAATGACATTTAGAGCGGCAAGAAAGCTAAAAGAACAGTTTAGGTGCCAAGTAAAACAGTAAAGCCCATCATTCCGTGATGAGGGATATCAAGATCGCGTCGGTATCGGGGATAAAAAAGGAAAAGGTATCAAGTTTGATGAATAAAGGAGTTTCAGGCAAGATTGGGGATATGTGGCAGGATGATGGAGGGATTCTTGGGGGAAAGCGGGGAAGAAAAGGATGACGGTGAGGATCAAAAGTTTTCTGATAAATGATAAATGTAAAAGGTGACTTTTTAGAGGAAAATGTTAGAGAAAGGAAAGGAAATGGTAAAAAAAGGAAAAACGAACCAAAAAAATGCGCGGTAAATGCGGATTATCTCGCCTTTGACGCGGTGATTGCACTAACTCGCTAAAAAGACTCGGCTTGCCGAATTATGTTGACGACAAAACCGCCAAGACGGAACATTATCGGAAAAAGTCACGTGGTACTAGGTGGAATAAGTGGTTTGGGGTGTAGGGACGGGTTGGGGGTATGTAGATGAAAGATTTTGTTGGAGTGTTGGTATAGATTTAGTCTTGTTTGTTAAATGATTTGTATATATTTGTTAATTTGGCTTGGGAGCATCGGGATTTTCATTATTTGGGAGGGATTTAAAGCTCATGTAGCCGATTTGTTTCTTTTATCATTTCCCGCTTGATGAAGTTAATTTCATTTGTGGTAAAAGAGTAACGTTGGGGATATTGCCATATAAAATTTTAAAAGGTGAGGAAGTGTGCATACGGTCATGTGTTTGGTAGTTTTTATATTTGAGTAACTATTATATTGATATTGAACGATTCGGTGTAGAGTTGTGACTCTATTATAATATGTATCAATATGCACATATATACAATTGTGGCAAGTAATAGCTTTCCTAGAAGCTGAAGAATTATAATATAATAAAGGTTTTGTATTTTACTTAATGAACGAGCACATACTATTTGGATATCATACACATTTTATTCTAGTAATTCAACACGCATTATTAAATACTTGCAACTTTTAAAACATTCGCTATACACTCCTCTCATTCAGCAACACCTCTCTAACAAATTGATGTTTGATCGAAACGTCATCTCCACATCTGTCACTCTACACGAGCTCTGTCTAGCCCACAACTAAAATTCACCTTCCAATACATCCTTGTCCTACCTTCCCAAGTCGCGGCGTGCGACTTCCCGATTTGTTCACACTACATCTCAATAGCTCCAGTATCAGAGATTCGGTTCCATCGTCCCTTCCTTATCCACGTGTCTCTAATATTGTTTTCCTCGCTCTTTCCCTTAATCCTCCCCTCCTTTCCTCGTATTATCACCTCCGCTGACTAATTCTCCTTTTTTGGATATATTTAATCATGAGCATTTCTTCATTCTTTCCCTTATTTTTTTTTCTTCTTCTGTCATTCGTTTTTCTATTTCACTGACCTTTCTCCGTGTGTATTTCACTCTTTTCCCGCTTCTTCTTCCCTTCGTTCGCTCAATTTCCTGTTCATCATCACGATTTCCTTCCCCCCTGCTACCCATTTTCTTCAGCAATGCTTGCGCGTGCCTTACAGAAGGCGAATACAGCCGTACTTCTCGACAATGCGCAAAATTTCGAAGCCGCTCTACACCTATATTCCGAGGTTTGCGACCTTTTACACATTGTAATGCTTCATTCTGATTTACCAGATGATCGTGAGAAACTCCACTCTGTCGTAAGTTTTTCTCGTCTCCTCCACTCTTTATTTCATGCCGTTCATCCCTTATTAAACTGATATTCTAACATACTCAGAAACTCACTTACCGAAATCGTATTCAAGAGTTGAACCTTATTCTTACCTCTTCAACTTCTTCACAAACAACCTCTTCAGCTTTTTCTCCCCTTCAAATTGTTACTCAACAATATTCTCAATTACCTCATTTATCACCATCATCTCCTACTTTTGCTTCTTCTTCTTTGTCGTCATCACCTTCATCATCTTCTTCCCCATCTAACTGCGACTCCACTCGCTCCCTGCCGTTTCAGGACGTTACTAGTTCTTTACGAAGTCCTCCGTCTCTCTCTATTCTTCCCCTCGATGCTTCAACATCAAACTCACCCTTCAGTTCTAATTCATATATTGATACGATTTCTTCCACTTATCCTTCCGGGACTTCATTAGATCAACATTGCATTCCCCCTCCTTCTCTTCCCCTATATCCTCGTAATTTTTCACCACCTCTTTCTTGCTCGTCCCTTTCCACTCTAGCAAACAATACAGATTTCCCCTTAACTACGTCGCTTCCTTCAACTACTGCTGTACCCCAGCGTCCTTTACCTTATGAAACACCATCACTTCGTGATACTCCTGGTGAATATGTTTCGTGGCTTGATACTATTTATGAATCTAGTGGCTCCTCACCTGCACCTTCCGAATTTTCAGCATCACTTTCCGTCAACTCATATACACATTCACCTAAATCCAAGCCCCTTCCACCTCAACTTGTTCATCGTCGGACGTTAAGCCAAACGCCTCCTAATGATAATGCACTCCTCACCCATCTTGATGAAAATGTTGATATTAATAATTTACAGTCTTTTGCCAATGCTTCGGTTCGGGTACCTGTGACGTCCGCTGGAATTCTTCCACATCACAATGGTACAGAATCGGTTATTAGCTCTGCCATGCATAACATTTCTTTAACTCAAGACCAAACTCGCCAAACTGCCCAGGTGGAGGCGTTACAGAACTCTCTTATTCATCAACGCGAACAAATCATTAAGCGTTTAATCTATTACCAAAAACCATCCTGTGCTGACGCAGTACCGTCGCCACCTTCTCCTGTCTCTGAATTTTCCACTCGACCTTGTTCTCAATATGTACCTCAGGGGGAATCTATCTCGCAAGATGTACAATCTTCAAGTATACCATTTGGTATATCAATATCTGGCGTGCCGGATCCTGTTCCTACAAATCAGGTTGCCCTGCATCACCATTCTTCTTCATCACCCTCACTTGTCTGCCCTTCGATGAATACATTTGAAACTGTTTGTAGCCATACGTCTTCGCCCTCGCAAGACGCTACTCATCCTACTCCTCTTACCCAAGGGAATAATCAACCAGCGGTTTCATCGGCATCACTTAACTATAACACCACACTGATGAACTCGATGGTAGCTCCACTACCCTCCACGTTTTCCTCTTCACCCTCCTCATCGTCGTCTACATCATCATTCTCGTCATCGTGCACACTTCCATCGCATCCGGTGGCTAATATATCACTTTTATCACCGTCAGTAACAGAGGATCTCATTTCTGGAGCATCATCATCATCATCACCTATTAAGACTAGCTTTGATCCGTTTACAGGGAAAATTCCTCATTACATGCGAAGGCATCGACTTGAAACTTCATCCTGCTCGTCGATCTCGTTGGCATCTTCATCTGAGAGTGTATCATCACCTACGTCACGTACATTTTCACACAAAGGACCATTATTACCGAACATAACTACGTATAAGTCTAATCACACGTCTTTACCATCCATTACGAAGTCTGACGTAACCACGTCATCAATGAGTTCGTGCAGCCAAGCCAATTCTGGTCATTCACGAATGTCTTCATCTGCACCGTGTGTCGGTGTACCGCTCACCCACGTTGAATCAGCCACATCATTTGTACCATATTCTCCGCCTGCTCCACCATCTCATTTACGACTGTTCGGTAGAGGTACGTTTGCACTAAGAAAGAATAAATCTTCGTTTAGCTTACGGAATCGGGCACTCTCATTTTCATCGTCTGAGGTGGGGTGTGAAGCTGGATCATCAACTACGGGGAACTCTACGGGATCTCTAGGGGGATCATTAGCATTATTTCCTCGTCAATCAAAGCGGGTGTTCACGGTTAATGGGCCACCATCGCATGGATCTACGGCTACATCGCGTGGGAATATTGGGTTGGAGGAGAGTTCATCTACGCATCAAAACGCTAGCCTATTCGATTGCGACTTACATTATCCGGATAGTCCGGGTACACCGAATCCATTTGTGACTAACCCGCCATCAGCGCTGGAAGCGTGCCCAGATGGGTTCCTTTTACGACCTTATTGGTTGATGCGATGTTTGTATCGTACGTTAACGCATCCACGGGGGGGATATATGTCAATGCGGATGTTTATTCCACGAGATGTATGGTGTGTACGGGGCGTAAAGTTACGAGCTTTAGATGAGAAAATATCAATGTGCGATATGATAACGAATGGATTGCAGAAGCTTATTAAAATTGAGCCGATGAATTGGGAAGCTCTAGCAATTGAGTTGAGAAACTTGGATGGAGTGTTTGCACAAGCACAAACATGTTGGAATCGAAAGTTAGGAAGTGAAGTTGGGCCGCATGGAGCGAACGGATTTTTAAGTGGACATTGGGATAAGATGGGATTGACACCGGGGGGATTGGTTAGTACGACAGTGAATGGGGGGGGGAATGGCACGGTGAACGGGGGGAGTAGCAGCGGGGATTGTAATGGATCATCAACAAGTTTACGAGCACCGAGCTCGACGGGCAAACATTACCTATCGAATTTACTTAAGTTACGGGGGAAGAGTAGTGTGACATCGGTTAGTGACACATGCTCAGTGACGAGTGTTCCATGTTCCACGGGTACGAACCTTTTCCCCGCAACAGCTAGCAGTTTATCATTACCGTTGAGCGATTCATGCATTACGACGAGTAGAACGAATTCATCGTTATTAGTGGGAGTTGACTCGTATACCACATGCCATAGCACGGTACCTATGACGAGTAGTTTACGCACGATAGAAAGACTTCAAGATAGCATGCCATTACCACAAACGTTTCCTGGGCCGAATTCAATGTACATGGAATCATTGGCGAAGTTGTTTGATGCGGCTCAAGTGTTTGGTAAGTATGGGGATGAATTGACGTTTTAATTTGGGGGCAAATTTATACTAATTTTGGGGTATGGATAGATTGTATTTTACGAAGGTTGAATCGAATTATGAACTCCGAGCCATCATCTCCAGGAGGGTTGTCACCGACATCTAGTGTTACGAATGGTAGCGTTTCACCGCTTTGTAGGTCGGTGCAAGGGAAGCCAGATTTGAATCTTCAAGCTGAGATTGAGGCACGATCTCGCATGACGACGGAATTTTTTGCATTTTACGTGTGTCGGTTTGTTCTGAGTGACTTATCCTCATTAATGGATAAATTTATTAAGCGGGGGGCGGAATGGATGATAGCATGATTTGGGGATATAGAGGGTGAGAGGTAAATTTTGCCAGTTATTTGGGGGGGATAAACGAGATTATAGATGATGATGGCAGCTAATATGGGCTTAGGAAGCATCTGACATGCAAGGGTTCGGGTTATATGGTGAGAGATTTGGGGCTGAATGATGCTTGCAAGGTTGAGAATGGGATGAGATGGAGGTTATGATTGGAATGGAGCGGGTGGCGTAAAATTATGGGATGTGATATGGACGATTGGATGCATGCTTGAACGGTTGAAGTTTAGATTTACGAGAAGGGTTTGCATGGGGGTATATGTACGGAAGGTTTATATGGGGTGAAGAGAGGATTTTTGGGTTGGGTGATTTACAGGATGAATATTTTGGACGCATTGAAGTCTTGGATTAGTTTGTGTATATATACGGGAGTATATACAAGAGAAATCTTTTAAAAAAGAGTATTTTTGAAGATAACATTAGCGGGAAATATTGACTTGACAAGTGTAGGTATTAGGGGAGAGAATGGGGGGAGTGAGTTGAAGGATTTGGTAGAGGGCGACAGAGGAAGAAAGGGAGGAATAGGTTGGGTTGTCGGAGGGGGAATGGGGACAAGTTTAATAATGTTTGGAAGGGGGAATAAATGGATGGAGTGAGTAAAGGGGATAAGGAGGGATGATGGGTTAGTTGGACAGTGCATTAAAGTAGGAGGGATAATTGAGGGAAATGATGGGTAAAGGAGGAAGGTTGGGAGAGGGAGAAGTTTAGTTGATAGTATAAGCAGGGAAGAGAGAGAAGTAGAAGAGTGTAAGTATTAATGAGGGTTGACAGGGTAAAAAGAAGAGAAAACAGTGGAGATGTTAGAGAGAGTTTACGAAAGGAAAAGAATTTACAAGGGAACGAGAGGAGTTGGCAAAGAAGTTTAGAAGGGTGGTGGGGGAAAGCATAAGGTTAAAGTCGATTGGGTAGAGGTAAGATAGCGTGGAGAGTGGAACAGAGCATGAGGAATGATTGGGGGATGGAGAAGGAGATGGGCGAACGATTCAAAGGGGGTAAAGCGGGAGGTTTGGATTGGGGAATGAAGGGGGAATAAGAGGGAAAACAGTTAATTTGAAGTACACGAGTAAGTGTAGATGAAGATGTACGCACATGTGCTCCACAAGTTAAGATGGAGGGTTGAGAAAATCTGTTTAAGAGTAGATATAATGGGAGTGGAGTGAAGTTTGGTGGAGGTGATGATGAAATTACGATGGAGGAATACGGGTACGCAGGCTTAGAGGGAAGATTAAGCAAAATGGATATCTAGGGAGATTGTGATTACAAGGACGAATTGAAAATGGTAGTAGGGGCGGTTAGGGGAAGGGAAAAGATGTTGAGTATTGGGGATTTGAATGCATGGCTAGGACGAAAAGACTTGGGGCGAAGAGTTTAACTATCGGCAGAATAAGGATTACGGTTAGTTGTAGACGCAAAGAATGGAGACGTGCTGTGCTATGCGTGGGCGTGGATGTAGATGTAGACGCAAGGGTGCGTGTAGATGTAAGGGTGCGTGGAGATGTAAGGATGCGTGTAGATGCAAGTGTAAGTGTAGAGGTTTAGGTCCAGGTAGCTAGAACCAGTCATAGTCCATTCAAATATGGATCACAGAAAACCCAGAGGTTGTCATCTTACAGTAGCATTAACCCAACCTGTAATACTCGCTAGTGTAAACCTGGGTAAGATTTTACGACATTTGAATAAGCTATGGAGTATTGGGAAGTCAAAAGCCTTTGGATGGAAGTTATATTGATGTAGTCTGTGAGATTGTGCAGAAAATTTCCAATATCAAGATTACAGCGTTGGACACGATTATACCGGCATTAAGCAAGCAGGGCAAGGCAAAGTAAGCCGAATTGATTATCACGATAATTCCTTGTCGCTTAGGCATACAGCCTACGTATGGGAGTACTACCGTTGGTGAACTGGCCGGGTGGATGGGCGGACGGTTATCGGTGTATTATCACCAGGAAAAGTTCGAAAGACGTGAATTACAAGAATCTTCTGCGTGGATATCCCGCGATCCACCCTGCATAAATCATTGCTGGAATGGGGCCGTAGACTTGCCACAAGACGGATGGTAACTAACCAGGTAGACTTAAGGAAAACGGGTCAAGCAGAATACATTCTATCCCATCCCAATTATGTTACTAACTAGTTACTTTTAATCTCATGTGGTGTCAGAGGGCTTATACATCTCATTTGATGATAGTTTAGCGAGAAATTTAGTAAACTGGAGGGAATAGCGTGTGGATGTATGTGAATTCCAACATACCGGCATGCTTGCGTGTTGCATGCAATTTTCACTGCGCTAGTGTACCCGAGGAAGGTTTTAACGCATTTCGTTGGTAATTTTGCTAGCACGTTAGTTTTTTTTGACTTGCTTGGACAAAAAACTATGCGTGTCGAATTACATTCAGGTACTTTGGCCGTATTATTTGTAGAGTAGCCAGGAGGCTTGCATCATCATCATCATCATCATCATCATCGTAGTGTATGGTATGGCCGGTAAAAATTAGCACAAATGATGGCCTATTATCACTGGTATATCCAAGATTAATTCTGGGTAATTTGGGGAGATGTTGGGTAGCATTTTTCTAAAGTCAATTTCCCTATGTGAAATATTCTTGGGTTATCCACAGTTTGAATTTTATTGTGCACCATCCCTTTTCAACTGGATGCACTACGTTATGTATGAGATGTGTATAGTCTCCTAAAAAGGAAAAAAAGAAGGGTAATTTGTATTGAACAAAATCCGATTGCCTTGAGAGTCAAAATGACAGCCTTTTAAAGGGCATCAAGGTGGTTGTGTTAAGTGTAGGTCCATGCATGTGCATGTGGGCAATAGTACTACAGTAATGAAGCGTAACTATTTTACTGTCGAGTTAACGCAACAGGGTGGGGAATGGTATGGCGGTGTATAGGATTTTACAGTACGGTAATGTATAGACTTGGAGAAACTATCGTGGGATTCTTCGACCATTTTCACACGTGTTGCCACAACAAGATGTCTACATGCAGGAAGATGTGCGTACGTTTATCTTGTCAACCAAGATTAATTTTGACTGTCCCACATTAAGATTACGCTAATAATCACGATGTATAGTCTCATTCGCGCGTGGGCATAACACCATTTTATAAATTGCTCCTTAAACTGTCTTACCTGAACAAAATCCCAAGTAGCCATAACGTAAGTTGAAGGCTGAGCTTTGGTAAATGTTTTAAGTGAACATTAAACATTTGTCGGTTGAGCAGGAGTTGGCTAAACGTCAAGGTCACACTTTTAATTCAAGCTATACACGAATATCAACTGAGGACCAGTACTCGGTGGCATTTGAATAACCAATGCACACGCAAAGCTAGATTGATGGGGTAGGGTTGCAGAAAATTAATCAAACTCAAAGTAAGCATTTTGTTCACGAAGATCAATTGACACAAGAATACAAAAGGGCAATTGAGCAGAGCACCACAGAGAGTAATTTGCAATTATTGTCGATGTTGCCATCTCCATCGGCGTCGACGTCGACGTCGACGTTCCAGTGTGGTGAATACATCACCACGATGGTTCACGCACGAGCAAACCTAGCCTGGTCTAGGCTGCACAGATAAAACATTTATCAAAGAGTTACACCAAACTCTAAAGGGTGGGTAATTGGGCAGACAATTTGACCGTGTTACGCAATTGAGACGTAATTTATCGATAACTTCATCCTTGGGTTTTATAAACGAGCTAACTAGCTAGCCTGCCCGCGACTGAAGCTTGAAAACATTAGTGAAAGCCCCATCGATGGATGCGAAGGGAGGGAATAACTGTTTCATTGATAATTTTACAATTGTCACACAGCATTAGGCAACATTAGTACGGTATTCGATGTGGAAGTATTCGAGTGGCAGTGGACTGGATTTTATTCCCATTATGAATATTTAATCACCGTTCAGCAATGGGTCAACTACAATTGTGCGTGTACAATCCACTGTAAGAGTAATGGCCTTAGGTTAAGTGCGCAGATATATTCCCTTCCCATTTAACATGGATCGGGATTTTTACGTCCTGGCTGGTTCAGGAATCGTCAAATCAAAGGATGAGCGTTCCCTCGCCCGGGTCTCGAAGGATCATCACCATCACCACGACAGGAACTCGGGTATAACGCATACAATAATATCATGTGAAACCTCCTCGATTAACTGCAACCCTTCTGTAACTGCCATACCGGCTTAAAACTCTGCAATAGTTAACCTTGGTGATCCAATTTACAATGGCGCTGTACAAGTAACGCCTTGGATTGTCGGGGAAATGAAAGGATGCTGGATAAAGCGTTACAATGAGTAAATGGGTGGACTAACCGTTTGAACGCTCCCACACAACAGCATCACGGATTCTCGGCCTCGTTACTCGACTACGCAATTCCTCACAACCTCCGCTATTTAGAATGTTTTGTTCACTGCATCAAATATTGTGATGGTAATGGTTTGGTGCGTGCGTGCGTGCGCCCGTTCTTGGATCCACTTCAGTTTCCCCCTTCCAGCCTGAATCACCACTTTGTTAGTTGGTGGGCCATCTTGCCTGATGGCGCTCATTGCTGTGAAAAGGATTCAATTTATCATGTTTTATCCCATCGTATCCTATGCTATGCTATCCCTTTACATCCTATAACTAACATTACCCTTGTAAGTTTTTAGTTTCCGTCATCATTAGTTCTTGAAGCCGCTCAATCTTTGCCGGTCAACCGCTCACCCGGCTTCCAGACAAATTATTTCCCATGAACTATCGCTAAATTCAAAACTAAACATGCAACCAAACAACCAAGCTGCTGGAATGCTTGCTTACTTTTCTCGTCAATTAATCTTTCTACATCCATAGTCCACATCAAAAATGTCGTGTCGTATCGTGCCGTTCCGTACCGTGCCGTGCTGTGCCGTAAAAATGACAACATCATATCTGCTTCCATATCCGACCTAGCTTTTCCCTTGCTCGCTCTCTCCTTCTCGTTCGTACGTTTGTACGTGTGCATGTATAAATACCCGTGATGGTAAGTTCCTTCATCACTATCTTCCAAATAAACTTCACCTTCTCTTCTACCCTCCGTACTCCTCCTCATCTTATTATATTACACTGTCTTCCCCCTCCAAAAACTTCATACCCTTCCCATCGGTTTACTCTCTTCCTCAATTCCAAAATTACTTCCATTCTTTCACATCACCCACCCCCCCATTACCCTCTCTTTTCTATTCTACACTCTTTTTTCAATCTGCCAAAATTCTACTCTCATTCTTCCTCTTACCAGAATCCTCACCAAACTCTACCCACTGCTAAACCCTCTCTCTGCCCTTAAAAAATTCTCTGGTACCTAAATTACACTACACCATCTTCTAGTCTGACTCTACTTTAACAAATTTAAACCACCTCCCTCAACCTTAACCCACACCATCTATCATTCTAACCAACCATAACGTGCCTGGCTGTTTCATCTCCTCAAATTCGTTCCGCACTATGCTCCAGTTGAAACATTCACCCTCCAGCTTCTCGCTGATCATCACCTTTGTCACTCTTATCTCTACCGTTAAACCACACCTCTCTCCTCCACATCAAAATTTCACACCTCCAAACTTATCTTCCCCCCCTCCCAACAATCTCGCTACCATCAACAGAATAGACAAAATTAATCCTGATACTTCCCTCAATCATTCTCAATACTTCAAATACGCTTTCAATAGCATCGAAAGTGCCATCCTCACCGAAATCGGTAGTGATCAATCCCCCAATCCTTCCGTCCTGTCAGCCTCTTCCAACGAAGATAACCTTACACCGTTGTCTACCCCAGGAAACGTCACCGCCGGCCCCTCTCCAACCCCCAATGACACTCCTAGCTTTGTCATTAACCAAGTCGAATACAAATCCATCTTCGCCGCTAACAATAGTATCCTCGAATTCAGAAATATCCGCTACGCTAAGGCCCCTGTGGGTGATCTAAGGTTCAGAGACCCCGTTAAGCCTGATAACCCCGACTTAGAACCTCGCGTTGCCACTCCAAACGTTCTATGTCCTCAAGCAAGTCCCGATTGGTTAATTCAAGGTGCCAGAGAAGCCTTTCGTCGCATCGGTTTAGACGCTTTACTCGATTTTGTACCCGGCCCTCATACTCCCCCTCCCATTTTCGAAGACTGCCTTTTCCTCGATATTTACGTTAAGCAAAGTACCTTCGCTGCACGTCAGACGTCCAAGGCTCCCGTGCTAATTTGGGTTCATGGCGGCGGTTACATTTCAGGCAATAAAGGCTTATTCGGTAACGGTGATCCTTACCGTTTAATGTCAGTTCCTCTGAATAATGCCACTTCTTCCCCAGATGATAGTTTTATCCTCGTATCTATCAATTATCGTTTAGGTGCTTTCGGTTTTATGTACGGCGAAGATTATGCTAAACAAGGTGGTACTGTCAACATCGGTCTCGCTGATCAAAGATTAGCCTTTCAATGGGTTAAAGATAACATCTTCATGTTCGGCGGTGATAATCAACGCATCACAGTCATGGGTGAATCTGCCGGTGCCGGTTCAATCATGTATCACCTCGTCAGCACCGGTGGTTTAGTCCCCGATAATGGTGATACTTCTCCTCCTGATAATATTAACGACCCAATTGATGATGGTGATAAAAACGAAACTCCCAATGGCGACTCAAGTGACGACGACGATGCCGGAGCCGACCCCGACGATGACAACGATGATAGCAACGATGAAACCAGTGAAGACGATAGTAATACTGAAATTCATATCATACCTTCATCTAGTCCCAAAAACTCCTCCCATACCTCCCCCCCAATTGCTAAAATTAATCGTCCACTAACAATTACAAATCCCAACGTTAACAAAAGAGCTTCAAACAAAGTAGTCGCCTACGACCCTCCCTTCCAACAAGCAATCCTTCAATCTCCCGGTTTCTCTCCCGTTAATACTAATCAAATGGTCAATTACGCCTTTGAAGAATTTCTCAAACTTTCAGGCGCAAGTTCCTTAAATGAAGCAAGACAATTGTCCACCGAGGTAGCAGTTGCAGCAAACGAACGACAAATCAAAAAAGCTTCCAGGGGAAATTTCGTGTACGGCCCAATTCCCGATAATTTATTGATTCCAAAGCTACCATCGTTAATGTTAGCCGAAGGAAAGTTTCATCGCAACGTTAAACTTTTAATCGGTTTAAACAAAAATGAAGGTGAACTGTTTGTACCTCCGGGAGTTACTTCAGTAGAAGACTTGCGAGAAATATCCAAAATCCTTCTACACTTGAATACGACAAATTTTGCTCAAGAAATTATCGAACCACTTTACCCTCTACCGATGGATGGAAGCCCGGAAAGGCCATACAAAACGTTGATTGAGCGTGTGAGGTTATTAATTTCAGACGTAGTTTTCGAATGTAACGCCAACTACCTGATAAATGCCTATTCCAAGTACGCAACCGGTGCGACTGAACAACCAAGTGTACCGATTAACTCCTTGGTTAACATGTATTATTTCGACGTATGGCCCGCCTTTCATAGTCAAGACTTGTTTTATACATTTTTTCAAAATAGTCCAATCGGGAGACTTCGTATTCAATTTCTCCAAAATATCGCCGATGAAATGCAAAGAATGTTAAAAAGTTTTGTCGTGAACGGACCAACCGAATCCGCCGATGTACTTCGCGTAGCAAAGTATTATACGGCCGATGCTCGAGATGCACTCGCATCCCCAATTGGTATGGGAAATGAAACTACTTCCAACCCATCATCCCCCAAGTCGACACCTTTACTACCTGCTGTACCTGCCGCTGCCGCTGCCGACATTGTACGTGGAACTGGAAAGAGAATACCGTCAACCATACGGTACAGTAAAAATAGTGCAATGATTAACCCACGATGCTCAACATGGCAAAGTGCACCTTTTTTAAATTACTAGTGGAATGCAACTTTTCATTCCCAATACCAAATTCTTTTCAAACTCGCCCTCCATCCGGCGGAAAACCTTAAAAAATAGATCCCTAAAAATCCTCATCTCCGCTACTAGCGTAAGAAACAACACTTCGACAACAATAAGTGAAACCACCACCAACGTACATATATCTATAACTATATATGATAAATTTTCTGAATATATTTTTGCCTTAACCCAAAATTTCCAACAATTCTTTTCTTCATCGCCTAATCTTCTCATCTAAACCCCTCACGCCACCCTCTCTTACTAAGCCTCCCGCGCCACTCCCGCTTACTCAGAGTCACCTGACCAATTAGGTAAGCCCCTTCCATGTCTCCTGGCTCTAAGCGGGCGGGTCGGTCGGTGGGCGCTTATAAGATTTGAGTGTTTTCCACCTTTTTTTTGTTCTCACGATCATTATAAAAACACATTTTCCAATTTTCCTTTCCTCGTCTTTCTTGCTCTTTGCCAATTGTTTGACATATATTTCGTATATCTTCTCAATCTTTCTTATGTTCTCTATACTTCCTTGCAGAGTTTTTATTACAATTTCACATAAATTCTCTCTCTAATGTCGATTTCGGTTTCTCTTCTAACTCGTCCTCCTCCCAATCCCCCTCCCAATACTCCCTTACCTTCTCTTCCAATTTCTTCTACCGATTCTACGCATTCTAACTCTACTAATGACTTTTCTCCCATCAATATTAATGTCCCTTCATCTATTTCTTCCTTAATTTCTTCATCTACTTCTTCCCTGATCTCTTCCTCTACTTCTTCCCCTCTGATTTCCCATTCAATACCCTCCTCTACTCCTCTCATTACTTCTTCACGTCGACTTCTTCAGCCCGCTCCTCCTCGTCGTACTGCTAGTCATTCACTTGCTGCATCATTTCCTTGCCCTCCACGTCCCACTTTACTCAAATTTCCCCTTCCTCCCTCTTCTTCACCCTCTTCCGCTATTCCTTCTCCATCATGTCCACTTACTTTACAAGAATTAACTTTATCAAATTCTCTCTCTACCCCCCCTCCCCCTCCTCCTCTCTCTAACTCTTCTACATCCTACCCGGCTACTCCGCTGCCCCCTGCGTCCAATCCTCGTGAATGTTCCCCTAAAGGAAACGTTATAGTTAGTGTTCGTATACGCTCGGATTTACCCGCTACTTCTGTTTGCCCAACTGAATTTTCGCCTCCCGGTTGGCTTATCGATCGAAACTCTTCCAGTATAACCTACAGTTTACCAAGATCTACCCATTTCACTTACGGTACGTCTCTTTTCTTTCTTTTTCACCCCCCCTTACTCTCATCATTCCTCATCTTTTCGCCTCATACATCTTTTTTTCCTTTTCCCTTCCTTATTCGCTTCCTCAATTCTTCCCTCCACTTTGTCATTCCGTCACATCATCCACCCTTGCTCTTGTTTAATTTCTACCCCACTTCTTTACTCTATTGTCTTTACTACTAAACCCCTACCCACCCGTACTCTCATTTACAACCTCGTATCCCTCCTCCTCATTACTACTACCCTTCCATTCGAATGAACTACAATGCCGCCTCCTCCGTCGCCTAATACACTGGATTGTTAAACCCTCACTAGATAATCCTTCGTGCGCTAATACTTTTTTTGTACCGCAGATAATGTGTTTACACCTTTCGATGATAACAGTTCTGTATACAATGCTGCAGCTAAGCGACTTGTACGCCGTGTCATGGAGGGTTACCATGGTACAATATTTGCGTACGGAATGACTGGTTCGGGTAAAACATTTTCAATGCAGGGAACAGCAACCTCCCCCGGTGTAATTCCATTAGCGATTACAGATATATTTGCCTTCGTACGAGAAACCCCTCATCGTGAGTTTCTGTTGCGAGTCAGTTACCTGGAAATTTACAACGAAAAAATTTATGACTTATTATCTTCAAGACACTCTTCCAGTGGGGCCCATGAGGAGATTAAATTACGAGAAGATCCGCGAAGAGGTGTTTATGCTGTTCCCTTGAAAGAAGAAATTGTCAAAAGTCCAACACAATTACTTCGTGTTATTGCACGAGGTGACACAGCCCGCCGAACAGCTACCACTCAATTCAATGCCCGAAGTTCCAGGTCCCACGCCGTCGTGCAAATTGTTGTTGAATCACGCGAACGCATTTCAACCCAAGACTCACTCAAGCGCACTTCTACCTCTCCCGGTGGTGTACGTGTTTCCACGCTGTCTTTAATCGATCTTGCTGGCTCTGAAAGAGCTGCGGAGTGCAAAGAACGACGAACTGAAGGCGGATATATTAACAAAAGTTTACTAACCCTTGGTACTATCATCTCGCGTTTATCCAGTGATAAAAACGATTCAAATTCTACCACTGAAGAAAATCATCATCCCAACAGTACTATCACTACTCCTTCATCAGGTCCATCATCATCCACAACTCATCATATCCCTTACCGGGGTTCCAAGCTTACGCGCTTACTACAGCCCGCCTTATCGGGAAATTCCCTGGTCAGCATTCTTTGTACAATCTACATTCCTTGGGGAGGCGGTGGTGGTGGAGCAACATGTGGGAATCAAGGAGGTCCAGGAGGTAATTACGTTTATGAAGCGCTCAATACCTTAAAATTTGCGAATCGTGCCAAAAATAATATTGTTTCGCATGCTAAACGATCCGAGGAAGGTTTGGGTGGTAATTCCGGTAGTCGAGCGTTACTCGAGAGGTATCGCATGGAAATTATTGAACTGCGACGACAATTGAAAGAGCAAAAAGAGTTGTCGGATAATGCAATCGCTGCTGCAGCTACTGCCAACGCTGCTGCAAACATTGGCCAGACATGGTCAAGGAGAGTATCAAATGTTGGTGGTCGGGAACGGTCAAGTTCATCGTCCCTGCATGATGTTGTGACTCGAAATTCTAGCCTGGAAGGTGGAGGAGGTGGAAGCACCAGTAGTGTAATTACGGGTGAAAAGCTTCGAGGTTGTGAAGAAGAGGAAGAAGCAAGACAGCGACATGAAGGGCATATGTTGGAAATACAAATTGCGCGGACGGCATTGAAAGAACGCATTGAGCACTTGAATCGACTTATTCTTTCGAGTAAATCTCAAGGTGTTAATTCCGACCTTAAACTTTCTACTGCCCTTTTTCCCATGACATCATCTTCATCGCCATCATCGGTCAATGGACCTCTTAGGGTCGGATCGCCCAATCTATATTCCTTGTCTGCCGCTTCAACACCTTACCGTGCATCGGATTCGATTATTTCACGTACAGGGTTAACATCAGGGCGAAGTTCTCTTTTGTACTCTGGTAAAAGTTGCGATGGATCACTCATATCACCTATTTCTTGTTCAAACATGAGTAGCTCATCGGGACGATTGCGTAAATCCAACAGCTTTGTTCAATGCCGTCGATGTACTTCGGGATCTGTTGGTTCAAAGCGTGTACGATCGGGATCGTCGTTCGTTCAAATTTATGGAAATCGTGAACTTTTTCATACAAGTTGTAATAATGGTGTATGTGGAACGAAGGGAGTCTCGAATTGTTGGCAAATATGCGGTGGTAATACTCTGTCAAACGCACCGTCACAATCTAGCGTGGGAGCGGGGAATTCTGGCCAGTCGATTGAGATACGTCCTAGTTCGTCACTATCGAATTTGACTAATCTATCTGCTACGTCGTCTACTGATTCATATGAACAAGACGAAGGAGGAGGGCTATCCCTACTATCGCGCATTCGAACATTGCAATCAGATTTGGCTGATCGAAATCGATATATTCGGTCTTTGGAACAATGTTTGATCGAAACGCGACAAGTAGGTTCCGAGGTGATGTATGGCCATGCGAAAGGGTTAACCAGCGCCAGCGGCAGTACGACAAACGGTGATAACAAGAGTTGTACTACAGATAAAAGCGGTGTCGGCAGTAGTGGCGGTGGTAACATTGGAGGCGGGCAATCTACGATGGATCGAGTTGGGGAACCAATCTGTATTATTTGTCGGTATGGGATTGGAAAAGGGTCTGAGGGTATTGAGGCCCTTATTCGTGATAAAAATACGGAAATCAGAGAGTTGAAGGCACGACTCGAAGATATGGAGAAGATGTGCGTCGCATTACGAAATGCGACTCGTCGAGGAGTTGGTAGTAGTTTAAGCGGTGGCAACGTTGCAAATTGTCACAACGGGGGGATGAATAGTGCAGTGTCTCCCGTGCGCGGTTTTTGGATGAACGAAGAGGTCGCAAATTGCAAAACGGATACTGCGACAAATTTCGACACTAGCAGAGTGACCAAGAGCTTAATAGCGGTGGCAGCGGCAACAGCATCGACGGTTACTATTGCGAATGCAAATTCAGCGACTACGGTTACAAGTGGAACAGAGCTTGCGAGTAGCGGCGGAGGTGATAAGAAACATTCATCCTACTGTTCATCAATTCCGATTCGTGTACCGCTGAATATTAGCGGAAACCGGTTACGCCGAGTCAAGACTAGCACGAGCTCATTAAATGATGATCTGCGTGTATGGACTCCTGAAACTGGTGAAGTTTCCAGTGGAAAAGGTAGAAATGTCTCAGGCGCAAATTCTATTGGTTTTGGGATTGGTGTTGGGTTAACCGCACGTTCTGGACGTGAGTTTACAGCACGGAAACAGCCTACTACAAGAATCTCTTCGGGGCTTAGTCTTGCTGGAAATTCTAGTGCAGCTCCCGTTTCGCTGGACATATCCGGTTCGAGTTCAACTTCAGGACTGGCTACGCTAGCGGGTTTAAACATGACATTAGGCACCGCGGGACCAAGTCCGAGAATTAGCATTGGTTCAAGTATATTACCGACTAATTTATCGACGGGTGTTCCCGTACCAAAGGGGGGAGGAGGGACGGGCAAGAATAATCGTCGGCGTAGTGTTGATGAAATGACCCGTTTAATGGATCTGAAATTAATTCAAAGAAATAGCAGCAGTCTAGCCGTCAATCTCAGTCTAGGGCGCTCGGGTGATGGCGATGGTGATGGCGAAACAATTTCTAATGGCAGATCGGCAAATGGCGGTGGCGGCGGCGATGATAATCTATGTGGCACAAATGGCGGTGGAAATAGGGATAATGATCAGGGAGGACACCCTACGCGAGTGGATACGCATCAGCAACAGCAGCAACGGCAGCATCAGCAACAGAATCAGCATCAGCTCATCTTTCGCGATCCCAAGGATCCTGGTGCAAACGGGGAATCGTGTATCTCTTCTCCGGCTTCGAGTATCCGACGAAGTGAAAGTGGAACTAGCAGTTTACTTAGCCCTTCTAGTGCATATCTAGACAATGTTGCTGCCAAAATCCGGTCGTCGAGTGAAATCGGTGGTACTGAAGCCCTCGAGCTACCGGAGTCCAACACCCCTAAAATGGAAAAGAATGATTGTACTTTGAAAAGCGTAGTTTTTGGATAGTATGAATGTGCCATGGGTTATTTATCGACACGCGCCAATCCGAGTCCAAGGTTGAGTGAGTCTGTATAGGTTTGGGAATGGGAATGGATACAGTTTTAGTGTTAGTATTGGTATGGGTATAATCATGGATCTGGATCTGGCTACGGACACGGATATAGATATGGATTTGAATATAATTATGATTATGGTTACCGTTACCGTTACAGTTAAAGTTATGGTTAACAATAACAACCCGGAGCATGCGAATACTTGCAACAACCGCTAAAGCCAAGTGTCGGCCACCGCCTACACGAGCAATCCCCGATTAATCTGCCTCTCGTGTCGGTTCTCCACCTACTATCGCAAGCTCATCACAACTCACCGTCATTTATCCTGGAGATTCCGGGCGTAATGTTTCTGCCTCTTTACGGCGCGGTAGCATGTGTACCGGCGTCGCCAATGGATTTGTCCGCCACCAGTCGTGAGAAAGAATTCGCTCAGACGTAATACGCTGTCGTGGATTTAAATGCAACATCGACAAAAGCAAATCCGTACCTCGTGGTCCCAGTGTGGTGAAAAGTGGTGTTAGCATGCTCGATGCTGGATGGCTGACGGGTACGTTCATCGCTGGTTTTTTTGGAGTTTGGGCTTGAGTTTGCACTTGACCTGCGCTCCCATAACTCACTGCTTCACTTGAACTTCCCGTCGTTGCTACACCGGTGTTTGCGTTGGCTCCCGCACTACTACCGCCTCCGACCATTGCTGCTCCCGTCGTAGATTGGCCTGTTACATTTTCAACATCACCACTCACCCCCGTAGTGTTAGTTGTGATAACCGCAGCACTAGTCTGTTGTGAAGCCATGAATTTCGTATTGTTTGCGTTGCACTGTACATTTGACGTGATATTAACAGTACTTTTTGATTGATGAATAGATGATGTTTGATTCACATTTCCAGTACCCGTTTGCATTATTTGAGTAGTTCCATTATTCGATACCACAGAATTATTTGCCGGTATCGTTAACACGGGTGAAGCTACTGAATGGCTCACAGGCTGCGTAGGTGATAAACTTTGTGCCGTTGAACCCGACCCTGTAAATACCACAGACCTAGCTATCGCCATATAGGCTTCATAACCGTCCAAACTGGACACCCCGGGCCAAATGGGTTCCGTGGGTATACCAATAGCGCGAGTTATCAATTCAATTTGATTAATATCAGTGTTACCGGGTAAAAAGGGTGTACGCAATACTAATTCCGCAAATACCGTACCCACACTCCACACGTCTACGCTACCCGAATAATAACGAGCCTTGAGAAAGAGTTCCGGTGGACGATACCAACGCGTAATCACATTATGGGTCATTACGGAAAATGGATCAGCAAAGCTACGCGCTAGACCAAAGTCAGCCAATTTTATAGCCCCCGTACTGCTTATCAGTAAATTATTTGGTTTAATATCACGATGTAGTATAAAGCGTGAGTGACAAAACACCACCGCTCCACACAACATTGCCATCCATGACTTAATATCCGCCAGTCCATACTGTATCCCGTGTGTATCCCGAATGGCCGTTTCCAGGTCACCTAAGGGTAGGTACTCCAGCACTAAATGTAACGTTTGTTGGCGTGATGTATAAACGTCCAGCAGTTCAATTATATGAGCATGCCCCGTTAATTCTTGTAAACACTTAATTTCACGTATAGCATCAAAGGATAGACCATCCTGAAATTCCGCGTTAATCTTAATCTTTTTAATCGCTACCTTACGCTGCACTTCACTTCCCTTGTTACTCATACCATCCGTTGCTTTACCGTTCACATGCGCTGTAGCACTTGTCGTTAACCATGCAAAAGGATCTTTTGTACGCGTTTCCCGTTTAACCTCCGTTTCGCCATCTCTTTCATAACCCAGGTACACAATCGCATACGTTCCTTCGCCCAACTTTTTACCCTTAACATACTTGGAGCGTATTTCATCATTTAACCTTTGCGATACATCCTGAAGTTCATCATTTTCCTCTCCAACTTGATCCGTATTCATGTCTTTCGTATCATCACCCTCGTTATCATCATCTACCCCTGTGTTTTCCCTTCCTTCATCTTCTCGAACTCTCTTTTTTCGATCCACGCACAAATCAACGCTTAATCCCCCCATCACAGTTGCTGTTATACTGCTGTCTGTCACTCACTCTTGCCCTATCCCTAGCCCCCGCCGTAACCGTAAAAGTCCACGATAAATTAATCCTGCCAGTGTATACACCCTCTCTCTCTCTCTCTCTCTCTCTCTCTCTCACACACGCATCCACATATGCTCGCACACCCTTCCATTGTCCATCACGTCTCCGTTGTACCCGATAAACTAATTCCTGTCACTCTCCTCCTGTTCCCTTGCCATTCCATGTCATGCCTTGTCTACCGGATTAATCCCCTTCCGTGCACGTGATCCACTGCTTCGTTCACGTTCTTCTGATTTCTTGCGCGACGATGTGAATCACAAGGCGAGGCATGCGGGCTCATTTACGCATACCGATACTGGTCAACGTGTTGAATCTGCAAATCGGTTGTCGATGCTTTTCCCCTCATTGTGTATTAATTTGGTTGCTAGTTTACTCATTTTGTCGTTATGCACGTAACTCAATGGATAATGGTCAACGGTTCACTACACCTGGGTTCAAGCGTGTACCGCACATTGTGCCGTACCATAGGTCAACGTTGGAACTCGTCAAGTGTAAAATCCCCTTCGCCCCATACCATTTCTCCACCGTGTATACCACCTCCAACTCCCTTTGTACCTGATGTTCGTACATTTCTTGGCTTAATCGGGCGAGATACTCTCGAACATCTTAATCGTATACCTACGTGGTCCGATTTATTTACATGGTCAAGTCGAAAGTTTCGTGCTGCCGGTATCGAACCTCCGCGTACCCGTCGTTATATATTACGATGGCGTGAACGTTTTCGTCGTGGTAACTACGGTCCTGGTGGTGATCTTCATTATCTTGATCCCCAGGGTCGCGCTGAATTACGCATTTTTCCCCTTCCCGTGAATCTCGCTCCCGCCCGTGCCAACCTCTCTCCTCGTACACGTTATATTGCCGTTAACGTTCCCCCCGGTACTGCCGATTCTCCAATCTGGTCCCTTCACATGTACCCTGCTACTCGCTTCTCTTCCACTCTTCCGTCCGAGTCTTCATTGCCCTTTCCCCTAACTCCCGTACGCTATACACAAGTTCGCGGCTCCACCGTTATACATGGTCCTTACGTTAACCCTTTAAAATCCCATCACGGTACAGCTGCCTACATTCAACGTTCTGATGGTATGTGGGAGATTCCCCGCGGCCGTAAAATCGACGGCGGAGAAAGACGCCGCGCCGAAGTTCGCGCCAGACGCATCGCCAAAATGAATTCCTCCTGACCCTTCCCCTCTTCATCACGTGTTTCCCGGCCAGTTGCTCTGCGTCCCGCAGCGCCGGCACTGCCCCAGACCCGCCCGCTGACGTAAGTGGCTCTCTGCTGCTTTTGCCTTTGTCTTACTAATCGAATATACATTAGGTAATCTACATTTTGATTTGCAAACTTCATTTATCTTAACATCACCATCATCGCGCATAATCACTGGGAAAGATAGAACCATAGCCAGAAGCAAACACTCACGTACGCATCGACGTACAAAACACAAAAAATGATTTGGCAAGGAGTTAAGTCTAATCGTTGCGTAAACGAACAAAGAATCGACAGGATGGTGTATATGTATAGGTGTACGAATATAGGTTAAAATGATACGAACTGGGGAATTCTCAATTGAAAATTTTCTGGAAAAATCGCGCCACGGAATGAATTGTTCCCTTTTTCTTATATGTGTTTTCGTGCAGATTAGCGTAGTATTTTTCATCAGAAATAACTTCGTCAAGATCAGTCTTTAGATCAACTTCATCAACTGGGCGCACCCAAGACTCAACTTTCCGGTTGGTAAAACGATGAACAAAGTAGATGGTAAGGAAGCAAGGTAAACCAATGTAGGCTGTTAAGAAAGCACTAGTAGACCAATTCTGGGGCCAAAACACGTAAAATCCGTTAACGAGACACAATATTGTAAATCCTACCAAGGCGACCCATGCGCCGTATGGTTGAATTTTGGAATGATAGGGCAAGTCTTTGAGCGTAACATTATTTGCCCGACACGCAGCACGAAATCGCAGAAATACTATACATCCACAAATCCACGAAATGTATGCTGATGTATTGGTTAAACTGATTAACCAATTGAAGATGATAGCCGAACTCGACCGGATGTTCAAGAATGCTAATCCCGTGAACAGAGACGATGCACATACAGCGTAAATGGGAATCCCTGATTTAGCGCATCGTGTAAAAATCTGTGGGGCATGGCCTGCTTTTGCAAGAGAGTATAAAGATCGACTTGAGAGGTATAAAAAGCTGTTACCTGCAGACCAGGCAGAAACTATAATGCCTGCATTAATAACGCTATCCAAACCCCGTATTCCAGCACGCATTATTCCTACGGTAAACGGGGACGCACCAGCGCCTATTCCTCCAGACGTTAACAAAGGACTGTCTGAAGGACAAATGACTCCTACTGCGAATACTGAACTAATGTAAAAGACAACCAATCGGTAAAAGAATCTGCGTGCTGCTACGGGTAAATTTCGACGCGGATTGACCATTTCGCCAGCCGTTACAACCATCTGCTCGGACGCAAACGCAAAGGGAAACGAAGCCATCACAAGTGTTGACATGAACGCTAAAAAGTAACCGAGTGATCCAGGCTCAAGATAAGTTTTTATAGGGCCTATTTCTTTCCAGTAGTGAAAGCCTAAACGTTTATGATCGGGTCCTCCTCCAAAAAAGAGAACAACTGATAGAATTAACAGGCCAAATATCATGATAACTTTGGTTGACGCAAACCAAAATTCCGTTTCCCCATAAAATTGCACGGGAAGAAGATTCAAGGCTACAATTGCAAATATGATAATACATATCCAAACACTCGGGTGAACGGAAACATGCCAATAATCAATAACTAAAGAGGCAGCCGTAATTTCATATGGAATAAGAATACCTAAGGAATAAAAGTAAAGCCAACCCATGGCGAACCCCAGAGACCGTGATACATAGCGATACGCTAACATGTTCATCGAACTTCCTGATGAGGGAATATACGATGCAACTTCTACTATCGCTGTTGTTACACAGTAAACAAGCGTTGATATTATGATAAAAGCTAGTAAAAGGAATAGTGGACCACCTCTAGCCAATGCTTGTCCACTACCTACGAATAAACCCGTTCCAATGGAACCGCCCAGAGCGATCATTTGGGCATGTCTTGACTTGAGACCACGCTTCATTTGATTTTTTGGTGTAAGATTAACTGGATCAGACATGACATCTTGAGGCAATTTGTTAAGGTAATGTTCCACGTCTTCGGAAAACTGCAGGTCTGTTTCTGGGGATGAGGGAGCTCTCCCATGATGACCAGTAGATGTTATTTTTGTAAAAAGATGTTTTGAAATCATTATAACACAAATTTTTTTTTCGTGATCTTTTCCTTCTCATGAAGAAAATGTTCAAATAAATAATTAATTTGTAAAAAAGTAAAAGTGTAAGTCAATTCTTTGACGCATACACATACACACCAACGCACCCACAACTGACAAGACTGAAGAGTAAAGTTCGGTGACTATGTACCTCGGCTTTTAGAGATGAACACAGAATAACCGTTTCAACTAGTTGCCGTTGGATGGCACAACGATATACTGATTGAACGGGAAAATTGAGGATAATATTTGGGAAAGTTGACCTGGGAGCTAATGCGAAAATGTTTGGGAGGTGTGCTTTCTTATATACTTATAACGTTAACCGCAATTAAACTGTGTGTGTGTAGCAAGGTTAAGCGAATCGGCTCCGATTACGTCATCTGTGTGAAGACTTGAGGGGAAGAAAATTTGCAGGGCTAGATAATCGAAGCTTGGAAAGTTTGGATAGCGCGCATGATCATTCGTACGCTTATCGGAAAGTGGCATTCGAGAGGGGAAGTGTAAGATGGATATGAGTTTGTTGGAGTACTTGGTTCTTAGCAATTTACGCAAGCTTAGCAGGGATGTGAGGTCTCATTTCTCATGCTTAAATAAAGCCTGTTGTCGGGACTGACCGAGATGATAATAATAGATGTATATATTCGTGGGTGAATTAATGGATTAGTATGTATGCTGGTTTGTGTATTTGCGCATTTAAGATCGCATTCATCGGGTTCCAATAGTTCTCGGTCATTTGTTTTTTGTCCATAGTATCAAGAATTAAAAATGTATTACTAGCCGGTGGACTACTTGCGAGCCCACGACATGATTTATGACAATTTGTATTGTCTCCAAATGTTATTAAATTTGATTAATTTCGACTGCTTGCTTCCACGTCATGAATAATGTCGAATCGGATATCATGAAAGCTTTTTGATCATTTACAGCGCATTATTACATGCTTAATGCTGTAGTTTGGCGTTAGTTAAGCTACTATACATGATAATGTATGGCTGTACGCACGTTACGAACTTAATCCATCCATAAAATCTTATTATCACGTGACTCAAGCTAACTTGGTAATCGAATCTTCCAATCCGTTTAGATATATTTCATAAAGATTATAACTATTTTATTGTATGGGTTATTTACCATAAAGGTATTTACCGTTACTTATACTTTTTACCTCTTTTACTTTAAAGCAGCTTATCTCAACTAATTTCATGTACGTCATAATAGTGGTGATTTAATCTGCCGTTGGAAAGTAAAGTATTCGTTGATTCGAACGACGTGAGTAAATATATAGGTGTGTGCATGTTTGTGCATATGTGCGATAAGGAAGCGGGAACCTGGTGAGTAGATAAGGTAGAATTTCCAGTAATCATATCAGTAACCTTATCATGTGTTTCATGCTATACATACCGTTGTATACTATTATCTATCAGTTGATACATAATAATTACCGACTTATAAGTTGTAGGTGGGAAGCTTGACTGGTTAAAAGTAGAGCAAAAAAACTTTCCAAGGCGTTGGTAATTACAGGGATATTAATGCTGAGCTTCCTAGTAGTTTGATTTTAGCGAATTTCCATGTGGACTTGCAGTGGAGCTGCATTAATTAATACTTTACAATAAGCTTGTATCGGTTATAATTGAAATTGTTTTAACTTTGCAATATTATAAGTTCACGATTGTGGCGTACATTCGTTTAATGTTAACAATATTACCTCAATAAAATCACATACTCTTGAGTATACGTATAAATACTCCACTAGCCTAGTGCGTACGAGAATCCAAGTCATGTTTAACTTTTACCTAACACCCAATTATACTTTTTTGCTGGCATTTTAACGGATTTTCTTGCGCTTAACCTCGTGAAAACAACGACGTCATAGCCTGCTACAACCCACCAATCATAAAACAAGATGGAATGTAGGAAGTCGGTGGAAATGAGACGGTCGGGAATGTGTGCGTGTGGAATTCATTTGGACGAGATGAGACGACACCCCGCCTGCCTATTTGCAAGCAGCTCCTGCCTGTTCCCTTCTCTTGATGACATCATTACCGGGCGCTCGACAAACTCGGAAACATCGGGTGTGTGTGCGTGTCCAAAATTCGCTTAAAGGGTAGCGCACAAGCCCGGTGTGGCTGAACAAGCGAAGTATATGAAGGCGTGGCTTTGACGTGCTTTATAATAATAGGTGGATGTGGGCTTACCGAATCGTTCCACGTTTCACACTTTTTGACTATCACCACTTTCTTTATCTTGTAAAGGAAATTATTGTTTGCCATGAAACTATTAACTTTGAACTTTTTAACTTGCGCCCGAAAAGACTGTAAAGGCCGATCTTTGGCTTTTCCATTACATCCGCGTGATGCTGAACTGGAAACAGTGGAAATGGAACTTAACGTGGAATTTTTGCGTAATATTTTACCTCGCCTTGAATGGGATGCTGTAAAATTGATCGCTCATGAAGTAAGCTGACAAAAAACATCCTAATTATCTCAAGGTTAATTTATTCAGGCTAACCTGTTCATCGATCGTCAAGTTGGGTATCGTTAACCTACCCTCTATTTTACCCGAACTAGCCGACCTTGTTTCAACTCCAATAGAATCAATTGATGAAACGAGTATCGCTAAACCCACTTCCCTGTGTCGTGACCTACACCGTATACTCATGGAAACCTCAATCAAAGAAGGCAAACTTGTATGCTATGCCTGTGGTCATGAATATGCCGTTAAAGAAGGAATTGCCAATTTTCTCCTGCCGGCCCATCTAGTCTAATGCACCTCATCCCCATTCTCCCCATACTCTGGCTACGCAAAAATATTCATCTCACCATTCTAACCAGCTTCCGCTCCTGACCCCCCCGTTGAAGCATGTGTCTCGTCCATTCGAAAGAAGCTATTTGCGTGATGATTTACTGTCAACGTAAGGGTTTCACATTTATTCGGAACTGGTTGATGGTAGAACTCCAATGTTCACTCGATCTCGCCATTCATTCATCTTTAGGTTTGGTATGGTCATATCCGACAATTTTTTCAATGTTTCCCAGCATCTCAATAAATTTTGCTGCCTCATGATTATCTCTAACTTGCATGAAACCTATAGCCCATTTTTGGGGTTTGTGAAGTTCATTTAACGTCTCTCTACACTTTTCTACTTCACAACCTCTTATTTCTTCATCTTAATATGCGCCTCACTTGTTCTCTGGAAACCTTGGTCCCATTATGATTCTCGAATTCTCCCGTAACCCTGCAATGGAGTTTCTGTTCCGGCTGCTCTTAAGTTCTCTAGTACCCAACAAATGCATCTGGTACACTTCACTTCATCAAATTCCTAGTTTACTTACATTCGACCCTTTTTACGCTCAATTGCAAACTACCGTTTAGATTTATGTCCGTTTGTCTGTTCATTCTACTACTGCTATCCCAAGGAAAGCGCATATAAACCTTACTTCACAAGGATTATACAATCATACAGAATTACTACTGCGACAGTATGGCGATTGCTGAAGATTGCCTCGTCTTCTTATCCAATACAGCAGTAGTGAGCGAAAAGTCCTGTGAAAAACATATTACATCCTCTCCAAGTACACCGGAATCATCAGGACCCGAAACGCCAAAACCGAATGAACAAAAGTCTCGTAAATATTCCACGGTAAAAAACCAAACGAGATCCCAAAGGTCCTTGCGATCGAGTCTAGGGTTACGGATTCCCGAATCAACGAGATTTTCTTCTAGTTCATCCACATGGGATGCAACGGGAAACGCTCCGTCTAATTCAAATCAGTTATCAGTGACCGCGGTACCCGTGGTAGCACGTCTGGATAGTAACCGAAAGAACTGGTTGCCCAAAACATTTGAACTGAACAATCGACTCTACAGAATCGAGGTTGAAGCAATAGCCGAGCGTAACCGAGGCTTTGAAAAGCACAATGTTCCTGAAGTTAACCGAGAAATCTGGCGCCGGGAGTATCAGCAATACGTTTTGGATCCGTTAAACAAAGAATTCGGTTTGGATCTTAATGCTTGGTACAATGAATCGGCTTCCACCAGTCCGCCTATTTCGTGATGGCTGGACTAGTTCTGGTTTAAATACTCAAATCTCCAGATCACTCAATGTCCATTAAACCCCTACCGACACCAATTCAGAGTTCTGTTTCTTGAAATTGTGTATTCAAGTTTCATGCTGGTTATACGCTTTGTCTTTTTACATTTTTGTGATTGGATTTCAACTAATTGGCGAAGCGCAACTTTTCTCGAGCTTCAAGTTTCCCACCACTATGTTGTCTCTGGAGTTAAAGGATAACGCATTACCCAATTCGTAGCGTCTAGTTTTCGGGTTGATAAATCGACTTGATAATCCGTAATTCCGGAATGACTAGCCCAAGCATTACTTTTTCCAGACTACGAGCTCAGTTTCCCATCAATTCTGCCCAATCATGTAGATACCGTTTCATCAATCGCTTGAGTACTTCCGCCTACTTCACCTTGTCAAACCCGCCGCCTCACTTCACGATGTCTCGTTGGGTTAATCTCGCCATACTTGCTTCGTCATGCCAGCCGCAATCACAATCACAATTCCTCTCGTACCCTATTGAAGAGATTTTAAAAACTGGTTTCGCCTCATCTTAACCGCGTAAATTGTACCTGTACTCACTTCTGAGTATCGCCAACCCTTTTTTCAGGTGTACGTGCCCCATTTTGTACACTTACGCTCTCTGCAAGTAAGTTTAACGTTCAAGTTAACGTAAACCTGCCTTACTTCGTGCCTCTATCGCCATTTTCGGCATGGCAAATAAACTTCTACGCGCCGTCCTGCGCGCCCCCATTGCCTTGACGCAAAATTATGCCGGTGATAAGACAAGAATCGTACAGAGTCCACATGCTACTTATTCAACTCAGTCCATCTGATCAAGAACATTGCATTCGACCGTGTACGCTTAGCATGGCCTATCCAAGGTTAACTCCAACTTCGCGATCATCACACTTTCCCTTAACTAACTTATCACCAACTCAACCATTCGTTAGCCCACTAGTTTGGAATCAAAATACTCTCACTCGTTAAGACCAGTCCTATCAACCTATACCGGTAAAGAATTCCCATGCTTTGCAAGGATACCTTCCCTGGTAATTCCACAGCAAACTATTTATTAACATGATACCTTTGAACACACCACGCTTCCCGTCCCATTTTCACCGTGTATTAAACACAATCCTCCACATGTACACTCACCCCGACAAAGGCATCACCAATCCAGCGCACAGCTTTACTCCATCAATTCTCCAGGTGTCAATGATACTCTGTACTAATCCCTTTCGGTTGTTTCTATTTCCCCCAATTAGCCAGGCCAAATTAATTCCGATTGCCAAACTTAGCAGTGCCCCGTTGACCTGATGCTCAAATTCGCGTAATCCTCTTCAGGTTAACCAAACACTATTCCAGGCTGCACAGTTAAACATACCCCCGTATAACTGTACAGTCGACTGAATTAACCTTCGCATCCCCATTCTGATCCACTTCCGCAAACTTCAGAACAATACTCCACTACTCAGCATGTTTGCGATAACGTAACAGACTACACTAAATTTCTCGGTAATGAAATAATCAACCGAATCCATCAAAACATCACTGAATGTTTAGACTCCCTTAATCTATCATCACCATCGTCTACAACGTAGAAAATTTACCCGAGAAATGATCTCTGAATTGCCGGACATAAAACATCACAACATGATAATCCATCTATTTAAACGGTGTCATGCGCCCAAACGTTTACCCTTTTTTCTCTTTTTTTCTTCGCCCTCGCGGCAAAGAAAATCAGAATGTTTACATACTTTACAATTGCAGGCTAAATCTTACACATTTACATACTCTATCGAAAAAAATAATTCGAACAAACGTACCTCGAGCACCCACCACTAAAGATACTATCAAATAACTGAAATTGCTGCTTTGTCTTGCAGGACTCACATCTTCTCAAGCAGTTTAGCAGAAAAGTACGCTTATTTTCCCGCTCAATCTATACTGACTACATCTCCCACATTTTATAGCCATGCATCTTTTTGAAGCACTTCACTACCGATACAAACTAAACGTTAGGCACATACCTCCTCAGACAGTACTATCCGGATCCCCAACCAAATTTAAACCCGCGAAGCGAAAGGTCTATTTCGCCATGTACGACAAGCATAATCGGCAGCGCTTTGCGCTTGAAATACTGAAGAATGTGAAAAGACTTCCTCCACGGACATACAATAACAACAAACCCATACATACATCGTATAATCCTCAATTGGCAAAGGCAGAATTACTCGATATGTTGGCTAGCGTTGGCAATCATTCGGCGTACCCAACTCATCCCAAAGCAGTTAATCAGACATGTCTCAAACAGCATTGTAACTGTGCCGCACCACAATGGCGGCATACACGACATCAAAACATTTATCGGCCAAATGAACATACAGAATGGATAGAACGGGTTGACTATGATGTTAATGAAGCTTTGATACGATATCAATTGAATAATTCAAATCGTCGACGGGATATTAAACATCGGGAGTACATAACACCTGGTGTATCTCCTCCAAAGTTGCCTGATTTAACCATGAATTCCTTTACTTTTCCCTCAAATTACCCAATGCCAAATATTCCGTTGACAGATCATCGTTCAACGCCATCAGTACACAACTGTAACAGTTATGATGCAACGTGTCCACCCTATTATTCAAAATATATTATTACGCATACCGGCACTCACGAAATGCGAATTTCTGCTCGACCACAAACTCAAATACGATATCCACGTATACGGCCCCACGGATACGTTTCACAGCCGATAGAACTTCCCCACGCTACTCCAGCCAAGCAGTTAATCCATCGCGGCATTGTAACCGTTAAGCCTAACATCTTTGAACGCTTCCGCACTCGAGTTCATCACCCTGCTAGACTAGCCGTACACTAACCCGTACTCATTTGCATACGTCCCTCGGTCACACCTAACACATTCTGCAGGTTATACTAAACCAATCCCTCGGTTATTCCTTGCACTATTCGATTAGCGTCTGCACGCGTACAATCTTTCATGCCAATGGCCAAGCATGTATATTTATTTTCACCAATATGTATACATACGCAACCGCTTGGGCGCTTATACTTAACAAAGCACCTTGTGTCAGGCAATCCAGTCCAATCGTTCATTTGATAACTCTGTTTCGTAACGCTACGCGTTTGCACATCGTGAACGTGCTTGTGTAACGGCCAATCCGATAGCTGCTGCTTCTGAGTTCACATTTTATTCCGTTTTAAAGAAAGCAGGTGAACAGACGTCATCCTAAACCAAAAAAACATATTCCAGATTCATTCAGCAAGGAAAGAAAACTTATCTTAATATACCTATAATTACAAATACCCCCATGTTATAGCGGTTATCACCACAGTGAAGTGTAGAGAATTCTCCCGCGCATAAGCTAATATAGATAAAATATATTTGGTTAAACTGATAACTCATCTTGATACATTACTTAACTATAAAATGTACTAACAAATGTAGCACCGACTTGAAATTGTAGCGAAATATCAGAAACGCGAGGGCATGCAAGGCCATCTGAAAAATTTCGATTAAAGTCCCTTATTGCCCGGCCTCTAAAACACCGTCTCCGGGTCCCGTGACTTAATTCCGCACTTTTATACAGTAGTGAAACCGCGTAATATGGTAGTCAAACAACCGTGCTTGGGTACGGCCTCGTGGCGCAATGGCAGCGTGTGGTCTTCCGGTTTTGGGGGGCGGTGAGGCCGCCTGGGCACCAGTCGGCGGTTCACCCTCCCACGAACTTGGCTGAGGTTCTGGGTTCAAGTCCCAGCGGGGTCGCAATCTCGCGCTTTGGGTGGCGAAGCCTTGGCAGCTCCGTTTTCCCATTTTCGCGCGTCGTTTTTGGGTTCATCGTTAGGCTCTCGGCCAAATTTATTTGTGCACCAAAACAATTTTTGCATGTCCAGGAATATTAAACACATCGTTTTAATTATACACTTCAATATCGTGCTGGAATTTCTTATGATTAATACGTGGAGCAGTAAAATAATTCCAAAATACGACATAAAACTAACACAAGTTACAAATCATACATTTTCTACAGTTTTACTCAATATTTTAAGTTGCAATCGCTTAACGGATGTTATTTTTTGCCACCAAAATCACAGAACCAAAATGATTACGTAGATCAAAGAAAGCGGAATATTAGAACTGAATCGTCGACAAAAGGGGCGTTGCTGGGAATAGCGTTAAAAACCTTAAGAGCATCGAATTACACAAGTGGTGGATTGGCTGATGCGAAAGACGCACGAGCAAATAGCGAAAATGATCAAGTTTATTAGGCTATTCAACGGTGACACTCTTTGCCAAATTTCGTGGCATATCAACATTCAAATTAGCATTCACGGCTAGCCAGTAGGCCATAAGTTGTAAAGGAACAATGTTAATCAATCCTTGAAGACAATCCACGTTCCTCGGCAGAGCGATTCGTTCTACCTTGTCGGCGGGAAATTCGGGGTCATCCTCATTACAAATAACAATGGGACGACCCTGACGCGCAATAACTTGTTGATATGCATTTAACGACTTTTCGAAAATAGCATCCCGAGTAAGTATCATGACAATAGGTAAGTTTTTATCAACAAGGGCCAGTACACCGTGCTTCAGTTCACCCGACATCACAGCCTCACAATGTAAATACGAAATTTCCTTGATTTTTAGAGCACCTTTAAAAAAGTTAGCAGTCACAAACGAGTTATTGCTTGATAACTTCATACCTTCCAAAGCCGTGGCATGCTGTGCCCCACGTCCTAATAATAAAATACTACGTTGATCTTTGAAGCGCTCACAAAGCTGCTTGATAGGTTTATCGAGTTTTAACACTTCCTTGAATTGGTCACTTATTCTGCCTAGTCCTTCCATGATTTCCCATCGCCGCATCTGTTTACTAGCTCGGTCTTCCGACAGACTCAGCGCAAACATTACTAAACAGACGAATTGACTGGTATAAGCTTTAGTGGATGCAACACCGATTTCAGGGCCCGCATTAATATGGACTCCGCAGTGGGTTAACAAAGAGATTGAACTTCCCACTACGTTAACTATCCCAACGGTCAAAGCACCACGTTCTAAACAATACTTTAATGCCATCAAACTATCGGCTGTTTCACCAGACTGCGACACAAATACACATGTATCATCCCGGAATACTGGAGCCTGACGATCCAAGAAGTCAGACGCAAGTTCTACGGCAATGGGGATTTCGGTAAGCTCTTCAAAGATTCCTCGAACTGCCATACAAGAGTGAAAGGAGGTTCCACATGCAATGAAAATTAGTCGGCGACAACGGCGAATAGTTGCGATATACTGACGCAAACCACCTAATGTCACTCGTTTATTTTCCAAGTCTAGCCGACCTCGCATGGCATTGATAACTGATTCGGGTTGTTCGAATATTTCCTTCTGCATAAAATGATCGAATTCTCCCTTCATAATTTGTTGTAATTCCATTTCAATGATTTGAATGGCTCGGACGTTAGATGTAGCGGAGTTTTTATTAAGCCTATGAATGTTAAGACTTCCTTCGTGAATGTGGGCAATATCGTCATCTTCAAGATAAAGCACACGCTTGGTATGCTCTACAATGGCGGAGGGGTCTGAGGATAGGAAAAATTCAGTTGGAATAGGAGTACCATCTTCACTAAGAAATGCTCGTGATTGAGAACGATGTAGAAGTGATTTATCGGGAGGAACTAGGGATCCGGCGGAATTTTTCTTAAGTGCGACATTTTGGGAAGCACGTTCGGCAGGCAAAGCATCTCCATCCTCGGCGAATTCCACATCGACAAAGTCAACTTTCATCTTCTTTGAAGATTTAACACCGATTACAAGTGGTGAACCTCGACGAGCAGCAATAATTTCATGAGGAAAATGGGATGATTTTAAAAGTAAACCAAATGCACCCTGTAATTCTTTGATAACATTTCGTGATAATTCGACGAATCCCATGTCTGGATTACTGTCAAATATATACTTCGCTAACTTGGCGATAGCTTCGGTGTCAGTATCGGTTTCAAACTTGAATCCTTTAGTTTCCAACAGTGCACGAAGCTCCTTATAATTAGTGATAATTCCATTGTGAACAACAGAAAACTCCCAATTGACATCAGATCTATACCATGATGTAAGTGAAGATGGTCAATATAAGTGGTATGGGAAGTTACTGTACCGATGAGGGTGGCAATTGACTCGGGAGGGACGACCATGGGTAGCCCAACGAGTATGGGCAATACCCGCATGACAATCAAAATTGGCACCAAAGTCGGTCTTAGTATCATCGATCAACTCTCTAAGGCGAGAAACTTTTCCCACTTCTTTAAAAGCCAAAACTTCATCTCTTTTGTCACCGTCAACAGCTAAACCTGCAGAATCGTAGCCGCGATATTCCAATCTTGATAGACCTAAAATTTCACGAAATGAATAAGTGAATTTAGAAGGAGTTATGAAAAAAGTGAAGACAATTGAATAAGACGAGATAGAAATGTAGAAATAGGGTTAAATATACCGTTTACGAGAGTATCTAGGATATATTTCCGATTTCTCTCAAGGAAAAAGTTGACATAACCGAAAATTCCACTGAAAACAATCGAAAGTCAGTTAAATGTAGTACTAGAAAATTTGGAAGCTAATAATTCGATTTTGATACGCGATTTACACTCAAATACAGGGGTATGAAAAAGGGAACATGGTGAGAATAAAAAGTGTTACAGTAGTTGGACAAGAGGATGAATATTTAGTTAACACGATGGAAGGTACCCTTTAACTTACCACATGATTGGAAAATGAATGAAATTTGTTCAGGATAGCCCAAAAATCCCAAATTGCAAGGACGAAAAAGGGTAAAAAGAGAATTGAGCTTTACTGAGATGATGAGAGCTTAAGTATTATCGAGCTAACGAGCGCTTAGCGCGCTATTTATATCGGACGACGAGCCACCCACCCCTCAACAAGCGTTTCTGCCTGCAAAATATATTAATATCAGCAAAGTGATCATGTGATTGAAGTCACGTGGGGTAAAACAGAGGAGAATTTGGTGGAGTGAGTGTGGAGGAGGGGAGGAAAAGGGAGGGAAGCGAAGTGATGCGCAGGAAAAGGGTAAGTCAAGAGGAGTAAAATGGTGGAGGATGAGAGGAGAGAGGTGGGTACGGCTACGGCTCTGGCGCGAGAGAGAGAGACTGCAATCACATCCACTATCGCAACAATCAATTTGCACACAAAACTGTTCAGTAAAGTATACGTCTCAAAAAATATATTGTTAGAATATACCCGCCAGTGACCAGTAAAAGCATTGCCCACAATAACAAGCCGACCATAGGGTCTTATGAGTGGTAGGGTAAATTTACAAGTATTTCCGCAGTATAAAAATACTTTGGGCATAAATTATACATCATCTACCAAACTCTACAAACAATCTTATACCCAGGTCTCTTTTAACGAGGATTCCACATCACTCTGCCATGTATATTCGCCGCATTAAACACCACACCTACAATTACTTTACCTACTGAGACATCAACCCTCGTAAACTCAGACACCTTGCAATCCGCTCCCTCACACCTTTACTCACTCATCACGTCATAATTACAAATCTTATTTCCAAACCTTCCCTCAACTTTCTCTTACTCTATACCACGTGATTTGAATTACTGTTTTAGGCAATTTGAGCCAGTGTATAGTTTGGGAAACCGAAAAGGTCAGTAAGTGAGGAAGTTTAACCTTATTTGTTCCTAAAAATAATATTCCGAACGATGCCAAAAGCCTTTGGAAAATATTCTGTATGATCAATATTGTAAATTGGTCATCACTGCATCTTGAATTTCCCTTGTTCTTCTTAGCAAGAATTGTCCTTCAAGATATTTGATTTATCAGAATCTAATCTTCCTATACACTTCATATTATACCATTCTTACACTTTTACCGTAAATTATTGGTCTAGACCGTTCCATTTTAAAATGAATCATTTAGGTGAGTTACTGTATTAAAATATATATTGTATTCTACACGCTCATACAACATTCAGGTAACCATCATTCTGTTCACCTTTGTTTCAATTTTCCTTTACTCGTTGCTGCTATTCTTGATACATCACTTACTGTTACTGCACTTGCTAATGCATCAGCAACAAATATTCTAATTCTAATGTTGTATAGCCCGCATATTTGGGTCAATTAACCTCATTTTACGCACTTTTCTCATATTCCTTTTCGTATCAGCAGTCAAATTTTCCGAAATATCCATTATGTTCCATTCATGATGTTTGGGCAATTTGTTCCCCACACCCCCCCAAAATAGTTTTACTCCAAAAATTTTTCCCAGCTAGTCAGAATTATCAAAAGCCCAATTAAATTTGGTTTGTTTCATTCGTTTCCTCATAACCATTCCTCCAATTCATCATGTACAGACTATATTGAATCCAACAGTTCCAAATCTTCTTCATAGTACCTTTTATGTACGTGCACAATTTTTAACGTACAATCTAAAACATTTTGCCCTTACTAGGATAAACGAACTCAATGAAAGAATACCCACGGCAAATTTTTCCAACTGTTTAAGTAACCTGGGCTTCTGCGTTTACTACACTATTTACCAGTTTTATCTTAAATTCAAGTCTACTTTCGGTCTGGATTCACTTTTCCTCGCATTACCACGTTACCACCGTCACATTTAGATTAGTATTCGCATAAGTTACCGCTTGATATGTTCATGTACAAGCTACACATGACCGAACGACCGTGATATATCCACTACCCTCATTACATCATTAAAATGCTGTACCAGAGCAAATGCATACATAATATCTTAATTTACAACAATAATGTACTCATCCGGTGCAATACCATTGGAGAAATTTTCCGAAGTTATCATAATTGACTCGAGTTTGACCACAGTTCTGCTACACTAAACTAATCATCAAAAGAGGGTTTCCCGCCCCACTTCAAATCCCATCTACTATCTGTCTATCCAAACTTGAAAACCCACCTACCAAAAGTCTTTCCAACTTCCGACAAACTTCCCCCCAGCCAAACAAAACATTCCATTACTTCAGTTCCCCACAAGGCCATCCCTCCACATCCTCAATACCCCATCTCCATTCTTCCCACTCTTCGCTCACCTCTTCCTTCACCATTACATCATGCGACAAAATCATGTGACCACATTACATATTGTGTTTATTTGTCACGTGCCATGTGTTGAATGTGACGCGTTTTGAGGGGAAGGTTTGCCGATTTCGCTTGAGGCTAATTTGACGATGATATTTCGTATAGGAAGTCTCAAGATTAGCGATTCTTGAATATTTTATAAAGCGACTGATTTATGGAATAATTTACTTTACCTATAAATTTTATTCGCTACTTGTCAGCCATTTGTCAGGTTAATTTGGAGGGAGAGGAAATTTTATGTTCAATTTAATGTATAAAAATCCATACGTCTTATCGTTATTTTGTTAGCCTTGACGTATTTTTCATATTATTTACTTAAATTGGAATTTGGGATTCTACTTTCTCTTTATAATCTTTACAACTTATCGGGATGTGAAAGTTACCATACCTTGATACTGATTTTAAGATAAATATGCCCCGCGTCATTAATGGCCCTAGTGGCCGCAGCAGCTTTGCATCTCCAATGAGGTATGTACCTATTGGAATCGTCTCCCACAATAGTTGAGGCAGTGTGATCATTTAATATGAAACTACGCGATTGCAAGATTATTCATCTTGCACACACATTTAACGTAACACTTAAATTAACCTTTTACATACATACGACCACCAAACAGAGTACAATTTAACGATGATCGTCGTGAAAAGGCTAACCGCCTACAGTCACGGCAGGCCATGCACGAACAACAGATGAACCAATTTAAAGCAGCTGCAATTACACCCTTGAGACAACGTAAATCCATGCTAGCGGCTAACAGTCCTATCACACCTGGGTCTAATGGTCTTAAACTCGGCGGTAACGCCGTTACTCCCTTGAAACGTGTACCCATTTTGGCAAACTTTGAAGAATGGGTTAAACTGGCCACGGACAACGTAAGTTGGACAAATTAGTTCTTCATGTGGTCATCTTTTTCCCGGAATACCGGTGCATGTTTTCGTCATGGTTACTAACTATAATTGCTCCGGTTGTAATTTAGAAAATTAATGCGCAAAATTCGTGGAATCTAGCTTTAATTGATTACTTTTATGACATGTCTTTGCTAAAGGAGGGTAATAGCGTTAATTTCCAAAAAGCAAGCTGTACTTTAGATGGATGTGTTAAGATATATACAAGCCGTGTAGACAGTGTTGCAACGGAAACTGGCAAGCTATTGAGTGGGCTCACTGATAGTCGAAGTGCAAAGGACGATGATAAGAACGAAGGCGATGGAGATGATAGCATGCCTTCGGAAGGAGAGAATGAAGATTTGGGAAATTCGGGCAAGAAATCTCGAAAAAAAAGGTCTTCTGAAGTAACTTTGGCCAAATCATTTGAACAGATAAAATGTAAAAAATTGGATTTGGAGTTGCCCATTGATCCCTTGTTCCAAAAATTATCCATTGACTTCGAAGAAGGCGGATCAAAGGGACTTTTACTTAAAAATTTGGAATTAGATCAAAACGGAAGGTTATTGTTCGATTACGGGGAAATTGATACAGAAACACCGGAAGTGGATGTTCAAACCAACTTGGAAGATTTAACATCAATTTCAACCAACGGGGTTAACAAGCACGCATTTAATAACGTAAGCCTTGATAATTTGGCGGGCAAGTTTGAACCGGTGCTAGAAACGCTAGACGAATTGGCGGTGTGTCCAACATTTAACGGATATCAAATTGGAAATACGAATTCCTCATTTTGTTTACCGGAATTAGGTGACATGGCCGACGTGGAACCTATTAGAAATGATTATGTTACCGGTGATTTATCAGGGATAGTACTCGACGGTGATGACAACTTGGGCTTTGACGATGATGGTGATGATGATGAGGCAGCGCTTGGTCTCGATGTTGGTTTGGATGTGGGATTTGGGGAGGGTGGTGAAGTTTGGGCGCAACAGGCCGCCCTGGAAGACCGACTGAGACCTTTTAATGCTAGGGATTCAGGGGTAGGAGATACGCTTAATGATCCGACAACGTTGTTCAGTTTTGAGAATGTTCAAGTAGGACTAGTATTAAAGCATAAAATTGATGAACATGATGGATTATTTCAATACTTTGATCAATTTATGAGTAAAAACTGGGCTGGCCCGGAGCATTGGAAGATTCAGCGCATCACGAGCAGTGTGAAGCCAGGATTGCCAAATTCAACGGTGAATAAACGGAAAGAAAAAACACCATTTTCCGTCGATTTCTTAAAGCCTTTGACAACGGAAACACATCCTCTTTTGTCCACTAAAGCGTCGACGCCGGCTCAGGTATCCTTGCCGAAGAATCAGCTAACGTCAAAGACAAGGAACCTTTTACCGGATGACAAGCATTTTAATTCTCGACAACTCTTAACTTTGTTCCTTAAGCCCCAAGCCACTATACGGTTTACCGCGGGGGATCTGGTTTCACATCACGGGTCGCAAAATACGAATTCAACACCAAATGAAATCGATATGAATGATGAGTTTTGGGCACGTAATAACAATCCTAATTCTGGAGATAGCTCAGCAGAAAATATGGTGGATGGCCAATACAATGTGGACTTCCTTATGGATGATGGTTTAGGTGATATCGAAGGAGTGTCTGATAACGAAGGCGAGGAGAATTTCCACGAAAATGTTAATTCAATGATGGCCGATTTCAGTGGCAAAAACCCTGATGACAACTTAGATATAAGACAGGGTCAGGAGATGGGAGGGATATTTACAACGCAGGGTAACACCAATGACTATCTTCAGTATGCCCGGGTAGCTAAAAAGGTAGACGTTAGAAGACTTAAAGAGGAAATGTGGAATTCAATGATAGTGACAGATTCAAGCGATGGCAATTCGGTAAGGGTCTATGTTATGGAGTATAATAATTTTGTGAGGGAAAGATAAAGGATTTGCTAATAGTAACGTTTAGACGCACGAATCGGCAATGTCGGAAGTACAAGATGTACAATCAAGCCAACTCGAAGCTCGAAAGCCATTGTTACTGTCGCAAGTAATTGACAAGTTACGGAAAGTGTATCCAAAAAAAATGATGGATGATATATCAACATCTTATTGTTTTATATGTTTATTACATCTTGCAAATGATAAAGGATTAACCATAGAGAATTGGGAAGAGGATGGCATTTTCAAAGATTTGGTGATTCAATTCAGTTCAGGAAACTGAAGTCTTGATATACAGGATTAATTGGGGAGAGGGTATAACGAATATTCTTGGTTTCGTGTAGTTTTTGAAGGACAGGTTTAAAGGGATTTTACCGGATTGTTTGAGACAAATTAGCATATTCTGTTGAATTATCTCCATGAGTGTTGAAGTGGTTTTCATAGATTTATATATATATATACACTTTTCATTTCCCAAAACGGCAACAAACGTTGAAGTATCCAGAGAAGCACTTTGCGCACGTGCAGCGTGCGTTCTGAGTCACGAGTGAGGAACGGAGAAAGTATTCGACGGATTAGTCAGATAGCGTTGGGAGTGGGAGAGGTTTTGCTGAACGCGGTACAAGTGGGTTTTGAAATTGAAAGGTTATCGATATTATCTCGAAACGGGTTTGGGAAATGGTTAATTTGGCAAGTTTATCACTTTATTTGGCGCTTTGTTTTCAACTTGGAGCCTCGTTCAAGAATACATCACCCTTCTACTTGTATTCATCGTCCCAGTAAGTTTGTCTTCGTATACACGGCGATACAGTTAAAAGTATAACTTGGGTGTAATTATTTTGAAAATCATCCTTAGTTGATGCATGTATTGTTTGATTCACTAACGTAGGATTTTTAGACTTGCGGTGGAGGTAGACTACTTCAATGATCAAATTGTCACGTCGTCACGAGTTCTGGAATTGATAAATGGGTTACTTTCAACGTGTCCATCTGAACTTTATTTGCTTATTTCGTTACCGAATGTATCATCAGTCGATTTTTCAAGTGAAGATGTCACACCTCATTTACACAGAGCATTAGATAAATCTAGTTCCACTATCAAAACATCCGTTGCAATTCGGGATGTCATAGGGACGATTGACCCTACTATAATATCGGGACGCTTGAAAGACCGTTGTAAGGCTAATTTACACGAAGCTGTTTTGCAGAGTGAGTTACCATTTATGGTTCTTTTGTTCGAAATGGTCAGTTGAAACACTTTTGTATGATGCGCTGATTGAATATAGACAACTATTTTTCCATTGAGCATGTGGCACTTCCAGCTTGTTTCTATGCAAAACTTCCCACACTTCCACCTAACGCGGCGCGAGCCTCTCGAATGTCGGACTATGATTCAGTTATACATTCATTGTTACACATTTTATCTCGGAATTCTACATTTACAGTGTTGTATTTGACATCACCTCCGTCATCTCAGTATATGTACGACAAATTTTCAACGATACGAACGTTAAATGATTATGATAAAGATATGGCATTAGTCGGTTCTCCCAAAGATATGAGTAATATGGAATTTTCAGGTGTTAACCCGGGAAATCGTGTTAACTACACTCAAGTACAACGCGTTGCCGAAGCAGTTGCGCCAGGAATTTTTGGAAGATACCAGTTCTTTTCTTCGGGTAAGTCAACTTGTACAGGAAGGGCAGGTGTGTGCCGTTATTGTGAGACAGACAAAATTTAACTGTGGAGTGTATGGATTACTTTAGGAGTGTTTATCGGAGTTAGTGTATTGATATTGCTGTTGGCCATTCTTTCTTTTGGTCTCAATTCAATTCTTGGAATTGAAATATCGTATCAAGCATATTCTAGGGACACAGCTGAAATCTTGAAGAAAATACATTGATGAATTACCATTTACACATCTGTAAAGTCAGTGAGTAATTTGCATTAGCATACTATTGGTATAAAATTGTAGACCGTGCATTGTATGAGTATTAGTCCAAATTATTGGACATGTTATGTATTTTAAAAAGATGATCGAGGGAAGAGTCAAGATAAGACTGCATTGGAATATACGTGTGGTGGGTGTGGGAGAATGAGCAGCAAATGCTTCATCATTTTAGCCAGTACAGTTTGTTTAATGTGTATTATTTTCTGTTAGAATCTTGCCACTCGCTGCTCGGCCGCCACCAACTCCCCCTAGCATGCGCCACGCCCCGCCCAGTCGGCTGTGGCGCACTATGCCGAAGGGGGATACGCCGGTGTGAAAATGCCGAGGACCGGGCCAGCTGGATGGGGCCTCGGGTTGGTGGAGTGGGATGAGAAGGAAATTTTGAAGCGGGTTAAAGCTTATTTATTTGGTAAATTATTTAAGCCTGATAAAGAAATTTTGCGCAAGCATAAGACAATTCTATGACAGAAGTTAAATTATAGTGAAATAGGGAAATAGTATAAGTTAAAAAGTGCTCAGCCGTCTTCCGGGGTGATGCTAGCGTGGGCAATGGAACAAAAAGTCGCTCGGCACGGATTGCCGAGAATTTGGAGTACTGATATACCCGAAAGCCAAGAAATACCGAGTGGACAACCGGACCGATGGAGGCGGAATAGAGAGGATGCGGCTAAGGAGCGGGAGGCCGAAAGCGGGATTTATTCGCATTTTCGCTTCGACTCGGGAATTTCCGTAAATGCGGCACCGCCCCTCTTCGAATGGTTCCGAGGTTATTAAGTCGAAAAAGAATTCCAAATATCGATTGAACATTTTTGCCTTTTTTAAAACTTGCACGGAGAATTTATACTACTTTGCAGTGACATCTTCTCTTTTTGTCGGCGCTTTCCCCCAACGCGGGAATCGCTACAACACATCCATACTTTTTGAAACTCCGGACGCCCCGAAAAACAAGCTTTTATATTTGCTCCTTACGGCTAATAAGCCCAACTGATTCGTTCATGACAAGTGTAGTTTAACGAAAAGGAAAAGAAAATACATTTATTCTACTTAAGTTATTGATTTTTGACGTTAACGCTTTTATTCTTTTTCTTTTGGTTACGCGAATTTAACCCATTTATTTCGACTTGTGTCCAGTTACGTTAATTTTACATATTTTACACTGCCATCACGGTTTGGTAATAGCGCTTTGTGTTGTCATTGCTTCTTCATACTTTCCCATACCCACACGCCATTAAATATTAACGCGGGTTTCAAGCCAGCTAAAATGGACTTGGATAACTCTTACGCTTATGGGGTAGAAGACTTGATCAAATTTCTTAAAAGTAATCAGCGTAACGGGCTCAGTCATGATCAAGTAGTCCAAAACGCGCAAACTTACGGGAAAAATTGTACGCTTTTTCGTCTTTTCATATCCACCTAGCAAACTTTACGTCTTCCACTCATACCAAACGTCAAGTACACTTCCGTGTACTTCATAATTGATATCTGCCCTCACTAAATACAACTGTTTATGCTAACTATTTAAATCCTTTAAATCTTTAAACAGGCATACCTGAAGAACCTCCAACTCCATTATGGAAACTAGTTCTGGAGCAATTTAAAGATCAACTGGTACTCATTTTACTCGGAAGCGCCTTAGTATCTGTCGTCTTGGCTTTGTTTGAAGAAGAACAAGGATGGACGGCTTTTGTAGACCCCATTGTGATATTTGCGATTCTCGTACTCAACGCAATCGTTGGTGTATCGCAGGAAGTTTCCGCTGAGAAAGCCATCTCTGCGTTAATGCAATATTCTGCTAACGAAGCTAAAGTCATCCGAAATGGGGTTACAATTAAAATTCGGGCAGAAGAACTAGTACCTGGTGATATTGTCAATGTAAATGTGGGTGATCGCATACCTGCGGATTGTCGAGTCGTCAGTATACACTCGAATTCATTCAAGGTTGATCAATCAATTTTCACAGGAGAATCAGAATCGGTTTCCAAAACGGCAAATATTGTTAACATTAAAAATGCCGTTAAGCAAGATCAAATCAACATGCTCTTCTCGGGTACCACTGTTGTTACTGGTTCGGCTACTGGTCTGGTAGTTAGAACTGGCGTTGATACAGCCATTGGAAACATTCATGAAAGTATTTCGGAACAAATTGGACAAGAAACTCCATTAAAGGTAAAATTAAATGAGTTTGGTGATGTATTGGCTAAGTTTATCACTGTAATCTGCATCTTGGTGTGGGTTATAAATATTCGACACTTTAACGATCCTGTTCACGGTGGATGGAGTAAAGGTGCGATATATTATCTTAAAATCGCAGTTTCATTGGGAGTTGCAGCTATTCCCGAAGGTCTTGCGGTGGTTATAACGACATGTTTGGCACTTGGAACGCGTAAAATGGCGGCTAAAAATGCAGTGGTCAGATCGTTGCCATCGGTTGAAACTTTGGGATCATGTAGTGTGATTTGCTCTGACAAAACGGGTACATTGACAACTAATCGAATGAGTGTTAGTCAAATTGTTTTCCTTGATTCAAATGGAAAAGATCTAACGAGGATTCATGTGGAAGGAAAAAATTTCTCGTCGGAAGCAGATTTAACGATTAATGGGAAAAAATTGATAGGCAAACCTGCGGCCGAGATGAAAATTTTGGGAAAGATTGCCCTGGTAGCTGCACTGTGCAATGATGCTAGGTTAACATATGATTTAAAGACTAAAAGTTTCGGTATAATTGGTGAGGCTACAGAAGGGGCGTTAAAAGTGTTGGTGGAACAAATTGGTTGCACAAAAGATGCCAAAGATTACGGAGAGAAGCGGGATAAAGTGAACGTTAAACAGAGCGCACCCGATATATTTGGAAGGCTTTATGAAGCAGAAACACCACGTATTGCGACATATGAATTCTCGCGGGATCGTAAGAGTATGTCAGTTTTGGTTAAAAGCGACGATGGAACAAGAAGGCTGTTGGTCAAAGGAGCACCGGAATCAATTTTGGAGAGATCTACCCACATTTTAGTTGGAAATGAAGGAAAAAAAATACCGTTAACTGAGGATTTGAATGGTGTAATTCACGACGAAGTTGTACGATGTGGATACCGAGGATTACGAGTTATCGCGCTAGCTTGTATAGATGATGTTGGCAAGAATCCCCTTTATGAAACAGCAGAAACTTCAAAGGATTATGAACAACTTGAACAAAATTTGACATTCATCGGCCTAGTTGGTATGTTGGACCCACCCCGACGAGAAGTTCGGGAGAGTATTGAGAAGTGTCGAAATGCAGGAATCCGTATAATTGTTATTACAGGTGATAATCAGAGTACAGCGGAAAGCATTTGTCGAGAAATTGGTATATTTGAGGCAAATGAAGACATTTCGGGAAAATCCATCACCGGAAGGGAATTTGACATGATGAAAGAGAATGAAAAGCTCAAAGCAGCTTCTAAGTGTAAATTATTTTCACGAACCGAACCGGCGCATAAGCTCAAATTAGTGGAATTACTTCAGAGTATGGGAGAAGTTGTCGCTATGACGGGAGACGGTGTTAACGATGCACCAGCTTTAAAGAAAGCCGATATTGGGATCGCAATGGGAAGTGGAACGGATGTTGCTAGATTAGCATCTGATATGATTTTGGCAAATGATAACTTCGCGACAATTGAAATAGCCATTGAAGAAGGAAGATCAATTTTTAATAATACTCAGCAGTTCATTCGGTATTTGATCAGTTCTAACATTGGCGAGGTTATAAGTATCTTCCTGACAGCAGCCATCGGACTTCCTGAAGCTCTTATTCCCGTTCAACTTCTTTGGGTTAACTTGGTAACGGATGGTTTGCCCGCAACGGCTTTAAGTTTCAATCCTTCTGACAGTGATATAATGAAACGAAAACCACGAAATCGCAATGAACCCCTAGTTGATGCTTGGCTATTCTTTCGTTATTTTATCATTGGTTGCTACGTCGGGGTTGCGACAGTTGCAGGATATGTTTGGAGGTTTTTATATTATGATGAAGGACCCAAGATTACATTTTCCCAACTTGCCAATTTTCATAGTTGTTCGGTTAAATATCCACATCTTGACTGTCGAATCTTCACGGATCATAATGCAAAGGCAGCTTCGACAATTTCTCTTTCAGTTCTTGTCGTTATTGAAATGTTTAACGCCATGAATGCCTTATCTTCATCTGAATCACTTCTAACGTTACCCGTATGGAGGAACCCCATTTTGGTTTACGCTATAATAATGTCAATGGCACTACACTTTGCCTTACTCTATATTCCCTTTCTGCAAAACCTCTTTCAAATTTTACCGCTTTCTGCCGCCGAGTGGAAAGCCGTTGTCATTCTCAGCGCTCCTATATTGTAAGTTTTGATGACTTGTATAAATTGATATATTGGCTACTAACCTCACCATACTTCTTAGGTTTATCGATGAAATATTCAAGCTTATCGAACGACGCTCTGTGGCCAGACAAATTTCCAGTAAATCACATAAAAAGATTGATTAAAACTTACTTTTAACTTTCCTACTGGTTTTATCCTATCAATCCCTTTTATAACTAGACCCTTCCTATTCAATTCATTATTTGTTTAACGTGAACTTTGCATATCATATGCCCAAAATCTGTAGCGTGAACTGTGCCGTGAAAAATCGTCTTCCTCATCTCCATCTTTCTTCGCTTCCGCGTCAAATTCCAGGAGCCATCACGTGATCAAAGACACGTGAGAGCGTGATGCGGAAGTTGTTTAAAGGTTGGGCAAGGTGTGTTTAGAGGGAAGAGTTGTAGATGGAATTGAGAGGAGGAATGATTGTGATTATAGTGTACTATTTCGTTTATCAAGGGAGTTTTAACGTATATTAGGTTTGGTACGTGGGGTGAATTTTCTCGAATTTAGGCACGTATACGTTAAACAAGCAAAGTTCAACTTGGACCGGGGCCGCCCACGCGCGGCATATTACGTGCAAACTTCAGGCTTTAAAGGGAAGTTTGTATAGTGAGTTAAGCGCTGTATATTAGGGACCAAGGAAAATTCAATATAGCCGTATAACGGGATATTTATCACGCGAAAAATTCGATTCATAAACGTTGAAATTGAGGATTAATTTAATCATGGTAAGTCAAGCATTTTATTCAGAAGGAGACTTGGAGATGGGAGAGTGGATGCAAGCGTATACATTAGTTTATACATATTAATTAACTTGGATACATTTACACTAGACTTCACCGTTTTCAATAAGTAAGTGTCATATCAAGTTGGAAACGCGTTACACTGTAAAAAGGCCGTATACAATATACGTTAATATTAACTTGTGAGTGCGCGCGCACAATTTTATCATGATGCAGACGGCGGAGCTTGCGTAGCTATGCTAGGCAAAGATTGCCTTGCAATCGCTTGTGATACGCGCTTGGGCATGCAAGCGTTAACCGTTTCGAATAACTTTCCCAAAATAGTGGGCTTTTGTGATGATCGCGTTTACGTTGGCTTAACCGGTTTAGCAACTGATATTGCTAGTGTGGCGGATTTACTTCGTTTCAAGGTTAACATGTTTCGTTTGCGCGAAGAACGTCATATACCCGTACGTACTCTCGCCAATCTTATATCTAGCTCCCTATACGAACGAAGATTTGGCCCGTGGTTCGTTTCTCCCATCGTTGCCGGCTTTGACGTTAAAACTAGCAAGCCATTTATCTGTGGATTCGACAGTATTGGATGCATTGATTATTCTACCGATTTCATAGTATCGGGTACAGCCAGTGACCAACTCTACGGAACATGTGAAGGATTATGGGAACCTGACTTAGTAAGTTTATCAATTGGCTACATTTGCCCACTCATCTAACTTTACCATCCCTTTCTAGTCCCCAAACGATCTCTTCGAAACCGTTTCTCAAGTCCTCCTCAGCGCCTGCGATCGCGATGCTCTTTCTGGATGGGGCGCTCACGTGTACATAATCGAAAAAGATAAAGTCACCAAGCGGCTCTTAGTCAGCCGGCAGGATTAACTTTTGTTGCGCCGGGTGCACGTGCGCGATGTGGCTTGCTTCGTGGCTGGTGTGGGGCTTGCACAGACAGGATTGTGAGTCGAGATTGTTGTAAAACTTTGTTGTCCACGACGCGCTTGTGCAGGGTTGGTTACGCTACGCTGTGCTACATCTACCTTCATATTAAATGTCTACATTTATTCACAGGTCATATCGAGCAAAGTTCTATGCTCAAATGGTGCAAATGTGTGTTTGTGTATATCGGTTTACTCGTTTAAAGGGTTAAGGATTAACTTATCATAAGAGGCGTATGAATCGCACAATTAATTTAGCGAACAATGCCGTCAAATCGATTCTTAAACCATCGAATTGTTTCATCTTTGGTAACTCGATGAGATGCACCAATCTTAGCCCGGCATCTTCTCCGTTTTGCTACTCGTTCACCTCGTCGTGTCCTAATGCATATAACCCGTAGGTGATAATTAGCACTGTCATGATGATAATTTGAAAGAAATTACAGTGTAAATAGTATTTTTGCATTTGTTCACTCAACAACATCCCCTTCAACAAATACACCTCCACTCCATTTGTACTTACATGCAGCAATAAAAGTCCATGCCGTGAATTCCGATTGCTGGATCGTACTTAAGACCGAGATCAATGTGTTCGCTAATCCCAAAGCCAAAATTTCCCGTTTCGGAAAAGTTGCGCTTTCTTAGTTCGTATTCCTTAACTTTAAGGCCGCGCTCGAGAATTTCTTCGGCTTTCGGACCACGAACTGTCACGTGCACAGCTATTTTTTCATTCCGCCGAATTCCGAACGTTCGTACAGTGTACCGAGCCTTGCCTTTTCGCGAACATGTAGGTTAGCAGTGGACCCAACGCGAAGAACGTCAATGGTCAAGGACAATTTGCACGGAAATGCGTAAGAAATATCTTTAGAGCATACTATAAACGGGTAATTGACCACTCAGTTGTTCTAACACTTTAGCCGCCCGTGTTAACCTATCACCAGATTCGCCCACACTGATATTCAGAACCAATTTTTGAATGCGCAATTCCCGCATAGGGTTGGCTTTTTTATCGCTGGCCTATACAAAAATTTCATTCCCATAGCTCGTTAGCATACTTCGCTGTCAACTATATAATTCCTCTGACTCCCCAATTCAGTGCTAACGTTAGTTTTATTCGTTGGTAACGCCCCTGTGTTTTGTGTGAGTATCGCGATATCGTAACCCACCATTATTGTTGTTTAACCGGTATTTCAGTTGTCTTTAGCGTGTGAGTGTGTGTAGTGTGTATGAATATAAAGAATGCGCAAAATACTGCTCAGTAAAAGAGCTCTTTACACGCTTAAAATACAATCTTTTGCACGCTTGAAGTTTTCGTTCGTAGCTCGTCCAAGTATGTAGTAGCCAATATGCGTGTGTATGTGTGCGCGTATGCGCGATAAATCCACGTCGATAACCTCCCTCTGCTTAGCCTTTTTCCGTGCATCCACCATACACCCACAGTACAGACGTATGAAACCTTTCTGACAGATTCAATAAATTTCTCACTTGCTCTGCCCTTAAAATTTCCCCGTTAAACGCGAAATGAATGGTTTGTTAACTCACCGTTAACCCCGTACCTTGATAATCCCCTCTGTTAAACAATCCCTTTCAACTTCATGCCTTAATATCAACCCTCATCTCCCTCGCCTACGCTTACGCTCTTCCGAATTTTCGTCCGTATGTTGTGCGGTCGCTGAGTCATAAATCACGTGACCGTTTCGCGAGTACGCACGTGAGAACGTTGAAGTGTGAAGGTCGAACCAACAGGAGCTATTTCACTTGATTCGCTTCATGGAGATAAAGGGAACTTTGAAGCAAAAATCAAGTAATAATTACACGACTAACTTTATGTGTATAGACATTGACTATGGGAATTTTAATAATAAGGCATGACTCGCGCAAAGAATAATCTAGAATAAACAATCACGATCGGTTTTTTATGCTAATCTGTTACAGAGGATATCCAAACATAAACAAAAGTTAGAATTCCATATCATCACTATCCACTTCATAAATCTGGGAGTTGACAGAATTATAAGTACTGTTCTGCTGCAGAGGTTCCAAGTTAAATACAGCTTCGTAGGTTATGAGACGATTTCCGGATGGTGATATAGACATTTGCCTTGTAAACATATTTGACGCTGGATTACATTGAGAATTTACTTGCGGGTCGGAATCCAGTGTTAAAAGGTATTTTTGTCGAGTATTTTGAGAATAGCGTTCATCTTCCATATCAATATTTATGTTATTCATCGGTTGATCTGTATTATCAACGGATACACTGACGGGAGTTGTTGAATTCGGAAGAAGCGATAACTGAGAATGCGCATATAAAGCTTTAGTATACGATGTATCAATCATTAACTCATATCCCGATAAAATGTAAGGTTCGGCAAGAGAAACCGATATATCGTATATTGGTGCATTATGGTTTAAATCTAATAACGGCGAAGAATTCTGTGACGACGGCATGGGATCGGTAGAAGTACTAGACATCATGAGTTGATGACTCGATTCAGTGAGTTTGGGTTGATCCGTATGTACTGGGCCAGAAAATCCAGAGGATAGGATATCCTCATGGGAACGCTTTGAAGATGAAAAAGTTGAACTACACGGCTGGGAGTTTTGTTGAACGGTGAACTGATGGTTGCTAATTAAATCTTGATGGAATGAAGAAGATTTTATCAGTTTAGCAGTTGAGGGTGAATGTGTATTAAATTTTTCAATGTTAGATACTGGAGTTAAGCCTGATGGAGGCAAACTTTGTTGGTTAGAATAGGATGGCGATCTAAGCGCAATTTGTGAAGGGTGTATTGATGATTTTTCATCATAAGTAGCTTGTGGGCTATTATTCAGAGGAACAGAGGAAAGCGATAAACGGGTTTGTAGCAATAAAGCCAAATCTTGAGATTCCATATTGGTTAACGTTTACTATAATGATACGCAAAAGTTCAATGTGAAGGCGTTAGTATTAGTGAACAGACGTGCCTACGTGACTACGCACTTGAAATGGTAGATGAATATATGCAAGCTAAAGTATGGAGTTGCACGAGTGACAGAAAAAAATAACAAGAGATGGGATATGAGTCAAATTTAACTTTTTAACCCTAGTTTCACTTGGTTTAATTTGGGTGATGAAGCAAGGGAGAAAGTAGTACACGTAAAAATTAAGGAAGAGGGAAAATGTTTAAGTGATACTGCAGTAAAGACTTATAGTGTGTAAATGTAAAACGGTGTGAAGATAAACGTTGAAGTTTCCACAGATAACAAACTTTTGCTTTTCATGTGGATACGTACAAGGAAACCTTAAACATCATTTGACTTGAGTATTCAACTGATAAAGTTAATTCATAGTCAAATTAGCACGAAAACTAAAAATGGTGACGAAATTTTCAGCGAAAAGTAATTCCGGATAAACATTACCAGTAATTCACAAGGACACTTTTAAAATGATAAGCGTAGAGAATAAGTATGTTGATTTATGAAAAACATTAATTATTTTTGGGAGGAAAACGGGGAAAAGAATTTTGGTTCAACTTCGTTTGCTTCATTTGAATAAATTTACAGAAACTTTTAGAATTCGTCACGTGCCCATGATGATTTGTTGCGGGGAAAAGGAAAATGTATGGGATGTATAGGTGGGATTTGAGCATTAGATGAGACGGAGAAAATGAAGATAAATTGAGGAAATGTGAGATGATGGGCTCGAGAGAGTTTTGGGGAAGATTTTATCGGGATGTCGACTAAATGGAATCATCATGATGGAGTTTGGTTCTAGTTTTGTGTCATTTTCTTCCTTTTTTTCTACCAATCCCCGTGACTCTTCTCACGTGGGCCCGCGGAAAATTATTAATCCCCAGGCTCCAGCAAAAATTTCCAAAATTTGCCGGCGGCGATGCTTTGGAGGCAAATCGAGAAAAGTTGGCGCGTTAACTTTACCTTTAACTTCCCATGAAGTTATGCCGAGCTGAGAAACTTAATATTTGTCGATTGTTATCTTTATATCTTAGCAGCTACAGTAACTTGAAGTTTCGGATTATCCACGCTAACAATGGTACGGTAATTTCCATGTATACTTTCATCCGTATTCTCATCACAATATCTACATTAGCATTGCCCAATTCCTCCTAATATCTTTCTTCCAGACGTCCATTGGAACGGGTTATGATTTATCAAATTCAGTTCTTTCACCCGATGGAAGAAATTTTCAGGTTAGTCTAATTATTGTGTTACGGTATATCCTTCCGTTTAAAAATTACTCAACCCGTTTACTTACATTGTATTATATAAATTTTAATATTTACCCTTCCTATATTCCGTTTACCTAGGTGGAATATGCCACAAAAGCTGTCGATAATGGCGGAACAGCTATTGGTATTAAATGTAAAGATGGTATTATATTAGCCTACGAAAAGATTATTACGAGTAAACTCCTCAAACCCGGTGCAAATAAGCGAATTGGCACAGTCGATAATCATATTGGCGTTGTATGTTAAATTGACTCGTACAAAATCTCCCTCTCCTTCATCTACCTTTTCAATTATCATCATGATATAATTAACCTCCATTCTAAACAGATTTCCACCGGTTTATTACCCGATGCCGGTCATTTCCTCGAAAGAGCTCGTGATGAAGCTTCATCTTGGAGACAATTTTATAAGTCGCCCATACCTACCACTGCTCTAGCTGATCGAATGGGCTCTTATGTTCAGGCTTATACATTATATGCTTCAGTACGCCCATTCGGAATCACTTCCATTGTAGGCGGATGGGATAGTCAATCAGAACCTAAAGTTGACGCCCAAGTTGGCTTTGGCCCTTCATGTGGTGGAGGTGGTAAAGTTATGGTTGACGGTAAAACCGTCAAAAAATCAGGCGGTCCCTTCTTATATATGATCGAACCAAGTGGGCTTTTTTGGGTCAGTGATTTACTTCATACAAACCATTATCCATTCACTAAATTATAATTTTGCCAAAATTAACCTTTTAATATCACTATAGGGTTATTACGGTGCTGCTGCCGGTAAAGGTCAACAAGTTGCTAAATCTGAACTGGAAAAATTGGAATTATCTCGTGGAGAGCTAACGTTGGAACAAGGTATCAAAGAGGCAGCTCGAATCATCTACGTTGCCCATGAAGACAGTAAAGATAAAGAATTCGAGTTGGAAATGACCTGGATTAGTTGTGAATCTGGTCCTACCCAAGGTCGCCACTTAGAAGTTCCTAAATTATTGCGCGAAGAAGCTGAAAAATTGGCAAAGAAAGCCTTGGAAGTTGACGTCGAAGAAGAAGAGCCCATTGCCACCACCACAGCTGATGCCACCGAAACCCATGCTGATGTTAATGTTGACCCTGATGCCGATAAAATGGAGGAATAAATAAATCTTTACACCATCATGCTTAACATACTTGTTCTTGATATTAACGTTAACAGTTTTCAAGATTTTCGTGATAATTTACATCTCCATACCTTCCCTACCCCACCAAACCTTCCATTCCTTAACATTCTCCTAATTTACAGCCCATTACCCTCTACTCAATTCTCTTGTACTAATCTTCCATATTAACAACTCGATTCATATTTAATACATCTGTTAAAACAATCACTGAATTGTCACTGTTTCATCTCCATTTCCATCTTCCCCTCCCAACCCAGATTCCGGCCCAATTATCACGTGCGAATCACGTGCTTATCACGTGATTCGGCTCGGATACAGAGTTGATCCCGAAGAGATATTTCTCGGCCGCAAAAAATTTTGGGATAGGCGCGCAGTGGAATATTTCAAAGTTATTTCTTGATAACGGACGATTTGGGGAATTTTGACATACACGGTTTTATACTGTGTAGGGTGTTTCTTTGATGATTTTTGTTTACTCGTGATTTTTAGCAGGCTTTTTGTGGTTGCCCCAGTGGTTGGGCATGTCGCGAGATTCTAATAATGAATACGCGAAATATTTTCCGGATTCGCCCATGCTATCACGATTTCAGAGAGATCGTAGTCATGAGCTTGTCGAATCTAAAAATTGCCGTGGAAGTGGCACTAACGGGGATGATAATAATGATTCCAAACCTTCGTGGTCTAAAGGAGTGGGGAAACTTTCAAGTACTACAGGAATAATCGAATCGTCTGATAAACGACACAGTGATTCATATACACGGTCTAACGATGAAGTCGCTTACCATGGACGCAAACCCGTTACATCCAGGCGTAATTGTCCAGTATCCTCATCTCGTTCTTATTTCAACGGATACAATACCGACATTGGCTTTTCTCGTTCTAGTTACTCTTACCATCCGAACTATAGCACAGCAGATACTACTAAGTTTAGTTCACGATATTCCCAACGCTACCAAGTTTCTTCGGACTGTTCTAATAAACACATTACCTCTTCCAATTATCGAACGAATGATAAGTCTTCATTCACACGCCCCCCACACAGATCTTTCGGCTCGATTATCCGACCCTCCTCAAATTTATCGGATTTAAATGCCCCTTCAAATACTCGTTCTGATGAACGAACCACATTAGATCGCTCCACTACTTCTCCACGAACATCCTCAGAGGTAACTCATCACCCTATACACTTGAATCCCTCGAGGTATTCCGAATGGGATAGTTTTGATAGACCCGGCTCTTCAGCCACCGCTCAGTCATCTACGAAAGCCGATGATTTATCCACCCTGAAACTTCCCCATCTAAGGCGTCAATCCATATCTTGCGATTTAGGTGGTAATAGTACGCCCGGCTCTTGTGGCGGTTCTGCTCTGGGTAAGGAGAATTCATCCTCTGAATCTTCCGCATTGGGGGGCGGAGAATCGTTAAATACAAACGTTTCAGGGATGTCCATGACGTCGAGTAATCTTTCCCATACGGACCGTGTTACAGATGGTTCAAACAAATCCTCTACATACGGCCTGTGTAATACCATAGAGTCAAAAGGCCACATTGATGCTGTCCCTCGTGAAGAACAGCCACAAATGTTGAATCTTTCATGGATTGGAGCTTTGCCTTCTTCAAAGGCTAAACGAGGCCTCAAATTGATCTATGATCCCGAGACTGATTGCACGTTAGATCGAAAGAAACGCAAGGAACTGAAACCAAAGTACGAGGACATTAATCACTTAGTATGTTACTCTGATTTAATTTATTGCATGAACCTACGAACGCTATTTGCGCTCGAATTGGATTATAGGATAAGAAAAAATTGGCTTATACAACAGCTTTTTCACTACAGAATTCTGGTGACGTGCGCCCGGATCCCCGACTAACCAACGTCTTTTACACGAACGGAAAGTTTCAGACACCGAATGCACGGCATAAACTGCGGTTAAGGATTGCGCCATACATTTTGAAAGAGTATTCTTTTGATGCAAAAACTAGCGTCAATTCTGAAAGTGCAACAGGAATAGTTATTAGTGGATTGGACCCATTTACACCTCAAAATCAAATTGTTGCATACTTTAGTAGCTACGGAGAAATCTGTGAGCTAATTAATCATACAGACCCTACTACCGGAAGTTTGCTAGGCATATGCAGTATTAAATATCGCGATCAAAAATCATACCGTGGTACGGTTACCGGAGCCCAAAGCGCTAAACGCGCCGAGAAGTTTGGGAATGGCCAGTATATCGGACTCCAACGCGTATGTGTAGCGCGAGACTTAAATGGTCGGCGGAGTAAACGATTAATCGAGGAAACCCTACGTAAAGCCGCTGAAGAGCGAATGTTACAGGCAAATAACGGCGACGTTAATAGTCCCGAAAAAAAGAACGAGCCTACCCATATTAAAGATCAGGATGATAAGGAAATACGAATGCCGAATCGTTCAAGTGAACGTTACTTGAACAGTACTGGTACTGGACGACTGTCGAATGACAGTTATTTACAGAACTTGCCATTGTTGGCTGAGGAGTTGAGATGGAAGCCTTACATACATATATCGTGTATTTACGTGCCGGTACATGTCAACACGATCAACCCGCTGAAGAAGAGATTTCGAATGTATGATTTTGTAGACATTAAGTTGGATGTAACGGGTTATTGGATTATATTTGAAGATTCCAAGCATGGTGAACGGGAGTGTGCACGGTGTTTCAAGGAGTGCTCGCAGATCAGTTTGTTTAATCGAGTAGTTAAATTGGAATGCTCAAGACGAGGTCGAGGTGATGTGGAGGGTAAACCGCGATGGGAAGACGAAGCGGAATGGCAGCGTTTAAAAGAACGAATACTTCGAGACGACCGGTCAGAATGGGAAGAAGAGATGAAGAGACGGGCGGAGTGTGTTGATCCCGTACTTGGTGCTTTAGAAATTTTGGTTCCACAACTACGAAGAAGCCTTGTGAATGACGTGAAAAAGCGCATTGTTATTCCAGCTCTAGTAGAATTTTTGAATAGAGATGAGCTTGCGGAACTGCGGATAAAGCGTGGGATTGGATTGGAAGGAGGAAAAGTTTATGATAATTATGGCGTTTTGAGATATGGCGATGCGTGGAATGATGAAAGTTCGATAGGTTTGAGGAGTGAAATTAACGAACTGGATAAAGAGCGACATGAGGAAGATAGAATTAATGACAAGCTTGGTGGTCTAAAGTACAGTGGCATAACAAGCAAACGGTTTTCGAAGGCACGGGGTAAATCAGCAGTTGATTTATATCGGTACCTCCACGACACTGATGATAGTGATGGTGAAGATGAAGATGAATTCAACGTAAATTGGGAGGAAAGAAAACAATCCAATTTAACGAAGGGTGAAGGTGCCGGTGAAGATGCAAGCATAATTAAACTAGAAGAGGCTAATAAGCGTGCAAGGGACAGGATTGAGGTGGAGCACGATACTGAAGTTGAAGGGGGGGATGATGCAATCATAGAAAAAAATGAAATATCAAAAGTAGCCCGAAAACGTGGAAGAAAGAAACGCAAACAAGATGCAGATTGGATGAACGATATAAGCGAAGAAACTGTTGACGAGTCACTGCGAAATGCGCTTGGAGATTTGGTTTATAAAAATGTAGAAATAATGGCACGAGGCGAATTGGAGCAATTATTAATGATTCTACCGGCGGATTCATGTGTACGAAATCGAATACAAAGGGAACTGGAGGGAATTGAAAGAGGAGCAGAAAGTGAAAAGTTAAGTCGTGTAGATGAGTATACTAACCTTGGAGAAACAACGGGGAAAAAACGTGGGCGGAAGAATAAAGGGAACAAAGGAATTCGGGGAAAAAAACGAAAAATTGAAGACGAAGGAAGGGAGGAAGTATGTAAGGTTAAAGAGGAACATTTGGTGGAAGAAAGAGGAGAAGCAAAGTTGCCTAAGATAGAGGATAAATGTAAGACGGACATGCGAAAAGAATGGGATGAAATTGTGAATGAACGAGAAAAACGAGGAATTAGGGATTTCGATCATGATAAGTTTGTAAAATCCGCCCATGATGATGTCAGTGATGAATGGCTGGACCTGGAAGGATGGCAACGTCTTGTCAAAGATGAGGAAGATTTAGAATATGTGAAGAAAGCGCTGGAATTAATTTGTACAGAGCAAAGTGCAGCGGATATCTTGGATATTTCGGTTTGGGCATGGCAAGAAATGGAATTCAAGCGGTTGCACGGTGGATTCACGGATACTGGAAAAAATTACCGATCTATCGAGGGATATTACGTGAAAAATATAAGCGGATGTGCAAGAACAGAAAAAGTTGGAAGAATTGCGGAGAGCGAAAAGTCCAGGTATCTTCCCCATCGGCTAAAAGTAGCCAAAGCTCGTGAAGAGCGAGTTGCGAATGCCCAAGATCAAGGGTCGTGTATGAGTAAAGATAAAGCCGCGGTAAACGATACGTCGTGCATTGATGACGTCAAAAAGAGTGGTTTAGTTAACGGAAGTATTAATACGAATGGAGGAGGGGAAAAGCGATGTGGAGAAGCGGAATCATCGAGTAATCTAAGCTCTAGAGGTAATCGAGCCTTGAACCGAAGATTAGTGAACGAGTTCAAAGAGCAAAAGAAAGTTTACGGAGATGGCGAGGGAGGCGGGGGAAAAGCGCAGGCTTTACGATTTAATCAGTTGAAAAAGCGGAAAAAGCGAGTTAAATTCGATCGTTCTGCCATTCACAATTGGGGCTTATACGCGGAAGAACGGATATGTGCTAACGATATGATTATCGAGTACGTAGGCGAGATTATTCGATCTAGTGTCGCCAACGTACGTGAGCGGAGATACGATCGTGCTGGCGTGGGATCAAGTTATCTATTTCGCATTGACGAGGAATACGTGGTCGATGCAACCAAGTTAGGTGGTATAGCAAGATTTATTAATCATTCGTGTTCGCCGAACTGCACTGCTCGGATCATCAAGGTTGAGGGCACAAAGCGAATCGTCATATACGCCGCTCGTGACATAGTGCAGGGCGAAGAGATAACCTACGATTACAAGTTTGAGCGTGAATTTGAAAGCAATGACCGTGTGCCGTGCCTATGCGGGTCGATTGCGTGCAAAGGGTTTCTTAATTAACTACTGCGCGCACGCATACAGGAAGTTGTTAAGTTTAAGCGCGTCGTTTGATACGTGCATTGCATTATTGTATATATCCGAGACGGTTGAGTTTAGTGCTTTTTTTAGCGGCGTGTTTTATCGTACGATGTGCGCCTGAACATGTGTACTATTACAAAAATAAAAATTTCTCAAGCTTTCCCTTGTTGCCGAGGGTTTGGCGATATGGATGCCTGTGTGCGCTGCCGCACCCACACCCGCTTCGCAAAACCCCTTTCATCCGTACCCTCCTATCCAATACTCCATTCTGTACAACTGGGCGCATACCCTGAGCGGCACTACTGCACGGGGGGCCCACACTGGCGCACTCCAATTACCGACTTTTACCAAGATGAACAGGCCATACACGATACGGCGGGGCACACGCTCACGTAGACTACCAAGCAAAATTTTCCGCTAATTCGAAAATGCAGAACGTGAACGTGCACCGACGTACGCACACATAGACGCTAACGCACTACAATCCACCCTAAGCGCACAACTTTTTCATCCAAAATTTAAGATCCAGCAAGCTCTCCAAAGGCACAAAAGCAGTACGTGTGCAAAGCAAGTTTAAATAAAAACCACGTATTAAAACAGCGTTACAACCTTTGCCGTCCCTTCAACCATCACGCTCGCGCACACATGCACTCTCCCCGGTACACGCACACTCCTCGACTCAACCTATACTTGTGAGAGGGACCGTGAGCGCGCGCAGACACGCGCTTAAGCCTTACAATGCTCCGCAAGCTTGAATATGCCCTCGCTACGTTTGCTGTAGTCTTCGTACGCCTTTCCACAGCCGGCGAATCTCATCTTCCATACCAAGATCCTTTTTACCCGATCCCTTCTTAACGTGAAACTTGTCACCGGCTCCGGCTACCGAATCGGATTTACCCGCCGACACGGCGGGTTGACCCTCTCCTCCCCTTCGAGCAACTTCGCTATCGGGCAATTTATGCTTGCTAAACGGCGAGAGCAGCGTCGATGCCGTAGACTCGAGAAATCTTCCACTCGTTCCTTTCACGGGCGTATTATTTTCCACCTTATTTCCCTTATAAATAGGGTTCATCGGTTTTGACATTGTAGTCGATGTTGAACTAGATTCACATGATGATTGCGTTAATTCCGACGACGAGTCAGTATGACCTGTACCGACCGATGTGGTAGATCCACTGGCACTTTCGTCCGTAACCGCTCTATTTTCCCGGAGACTAATCAACGGTAAATGATTGGTTGTTAACGATAAACTAGCCCCGTCGCTTGCCAACTTTTCTCCGCTACCCAATGGAGAAGCAGACTGACGCGTCGACTTTCGAAGTTGCCGTTGGCGTAGATCTTTCCAACCTTCTTCATCTTTATCGAGGTTATTACCATCTCCGACCGTAGCATTACCCTTGGAATTCAAACGATTATCCAAGGAATTTCCGCCCATGCCCACAAGATTCGTCGACGAAAATGACCCTCCTAACATGGCTGAATGCCGTCCATTGCCCATGCCGTTTAATCTTGACATATCTACCGAAGATCCAAACGATCCAATGTCTGCCGGTCCTACCGGACTGAAATCAGTCATACTGGACAAGTTTACCATACTGGAACGATGAGGCAACCCCAAATTTTTTCCACCGTATGCTCTGATTTTCATTGGGCTCGCTCCAATATTGAGCACAGGTGTCTGAGACACAGATCGATATCGGCTGGCTTGTCCGACCGTACTTCTAACGCTCGGTGCAATAGATGGCGCGTACATTGACATTCGACTGCTAATTGGTGCATTTGACGTTGCCGCATAACCGGAAGATGCGAATCTATTACCTTGGTTCACTTGTCCGTTGCGTATCGACGAAGATGAGGATGTGGAAGAAAACATCATACTCATGGCCCTATTCCGAAGGGGTAATTGACCACTGCCATTTGGTGTTATACCATTGTAAGTTGACTGAGGCCTCATAAACCCAGCTTGTGATGATGGAGGTGTTGGTAATAGAGATAACATACTCTCATTCATTCCCCCCCCATTAAGCGGGACACCATTCGGATCAAACTGCTGGTGCTGCTGATTTTGCATGGCCAATACCGCAGCAAACATTTCTGACTGCCGGTTTACCGCATCAATAAACTTGGACATGGAGTTTTGCATGCCTGGGTTGTTCATTCCATCGAAACTCGGTGGTGCCGGCATCCCCATAGGCATAATGGGCGGATTCGTCATCATTCCATTGCCATAATGTGAGGGACCGTGAGAACCGGATAGGTCTCTACGCCATGCTTTAGCTCGTTCTTCAGCGTCGATCACACCCACTAAACCGCCTGGAGGTGTGTATCCGCTTATATCACCATTGTATACGCTTTCGGCAGCACCAAAAACGCTACCTGGTCTGGGTGGTCCGTAACCACTGAAATTACGTCTGTCTCGATCAGAGTCAAATCCTGCAGACAAATAAGGGTCCACGGGTAAATTTCGAGCGAAAACAGGTAGACTGTCACGATTGCCAGGTGAAAGCATACTCATATGGTTGCCTCGTCGTAAATCGAGCGATGAGCTCATGTAATGCCTAGGGGGCATTGAAGGGACGCCTAATCGATTTGTGTAAATATGGCTTCGTCGCGAGAAGCCCTGATCACGAAGAACTGCAAGAGGGACATTCTCGTCTTCATCTTCTTCGCCAATAATCATTTTGGGAATCCCTGAACGACTAAAATCATCACGAAAGACGCCATTCGGCATGGCACTGTCTGAACTCCTTCGAGAGCCAGCGGCTAAATCAGAGGATCGTGAACCTTTAGAACTAACACTATCAAAGGAGCTTTTGAAAGCCGTTGAACGCCGCATTGCCTGCCGAAAAGTAATAAGGTGAGCTTCTTGTTTTCTTCTCTGCAATGTTGCTTGACGAGCACGGGTGAGATCATCATCCTCGATGTCACTGTTATCCTCATAATTGGGTTCAGTATCACTGTTCTCATTACTATTAGAGTCATTAGCTTCTGATCCATCAATGATGGCATTCACAAAGGCAGAGTTAGGATCCTCATTGACGGATGATTCGGCTTTGCGATTCAATCTCCGAAGGGAAATCTGTTCTTTGTGTTTTTTGTAAGCCTCAAATTCCTGGGCGGTCATTACCCTGCTGGAAGCATGAATCCGGGATATACGGGGGGAAATTTCGGTTTTGTTAACCTCGACCAGTTTCATTGCAGATATGGCTTCGAATAAGTTAGTATCATTTTGGAGAGAGTGTTGGGAGGAACCACCTTCAGGGGAGGGAGGAGCATCTTGATCGCGTGTATCAACTTCTTCAGGGTAAACTTCAGTGCTGGTAGAGGTGTGTGGATATGGGTTGGCGTCAGAGGGGGGAGTAAGACTGTCGAATAAATTTTCTTCCATATCATCGTGTGGTCCTTCGACGGAAAGATAGGGAGAAATTTCACAGGTAAGGGGAGATTTATCTCGTAAACGAGTAACAGTCTGATGAACAGGCTGGGTCGCGTGGCTTACCTGTTCCCTCTGCTCGGAGACAGGGAAGTTTGTGGTATGCAGTAGATCAGAGGGCGAAGTACCTTGAGGCGGTGAATGGTTGGAATACGATGATGATGGTATTGAGGTGGTTTGGGCAGAAGTATCATTATCAGAAAAGGAAGTGAGCGGAGGAGATTTTGAGGTATTTGGAAAAAACATGGATAGTCTTGTAGGTATACGCGAACTATCAGAAGAGGGAGCAGAGGTGGGCAGCGGTTGAGGTAGTTCCACACTCTAAATGATAGTTAGCAAAAGGGAAGGAAAAGTTTAAGTGAAGAAAATATATAACACATACCAAACGTGAGGAAAACAATTCCCCATCGGGCAATAAATACTTAGCAAAATTCTTCCAACTACCACTGGATGGGGCAGGTTGGGAGGAACTAGACAGCGGTGCTGGAGGAGGAACGGGAAGTGGCTTATTCGGTGAAGAGAAAGAAGCAAATAGATTATCGGAAGAAGTAGAGTTCGAGAGATGGTGGTTATGCTGAAAATGCTGACTGGGAAGTGTAGGCGGATGAGAGGAATTGCATGATGATGAGGTGGAGGAAGTGGAGGGAACTTGAGAAGATGCAGATGCTCTGTGTCCCGTTAAGTGGGAAGTGTAAGTAGGAGACGAGTGACACAAATCGGGAGAGGGGGAATCGGCGGTTGTAAAATCCAGATTATTCAAGTTTGGGTGATTAATGTGATGATGATCTGGAGGGGAAGAAAAGGAAGAGGAGGCGAGGCAAGGTGTGTGTTGAAGAGAGGCATTTGAATGCTCTTGAAAAGATTTGGTAGAAGGGCCCAAATGATCGGCAGACAGAGGGGGCTTAACGTGAGGAGAGTAATGAAACGGCGGAAGAGGTGGAGGTAAAGGAGGAGGGGGTGATGATGGGTAGAGGAGTGGAGGTGGTGATGAATTAGACGATTTGGGACGGCCGAAGCCAATAGGAAACTTCAAGGGCATGCTTGAGGTGTAGTGAAAGGTTTAAATAAAAGAGAAAAAGGGAAAGAAAAAAGAGCATAATTGAAAACAAAAGAAAACAGTAAAAAAAAGGGAAAGAGCGGTGCAAGAGCGGGCAAGAGTGAAAATCATGATAGAAGAGTTGAGGGCAGAGGGAGATTATATGAACTTGTTGGGTGTTTCGAGATTTAATATGTTGAGGTTGAGCTCGAGGTTTAGGAAAGAATGGGTTGATAAGCCTACACGCACCTTCTACAAAAGGTAGGAAAACATGTAATACGTAATATAATTCACGTGAGTCAAGGACACGAAATTTAAATCTTGATTGTTAACCCGCACTATTCTTTCCATTAATAGTCATTTAATTTCCCAGATTTTTTACTTTTTCCCAATTCAAGGCGTCATTTATACCGCTTCCTTCCCCAACAAACCAAAACTATTAAGTTGCTCCTTCCTCATAGATCCATTTCCCGTTTACGACGTGCTTCATCTGTGACCTTTTTTTTTCTTCCCTTGTCAGAGGAACTAGAGGGTGTTGCTTTGTTACATTTCCGTTGCTGCCCACCCTGGCTAATACTGTGCTCTATACTACTGACCGGTAACCTTTTTTATTTCGTCTCCCTTCACTTTTACCGTGTATATATTTTCTTATTCTATCCTTTACCATTCGTCTGTTCACCTCCTCTGTTCATACCCTATAAGATCTCATCCCCGTCGATCCTTTGAACCCTTGTTTCCCATTGTATTTGTGCCTCTCACACACATTTTATTATGTAACTTCTTTTCAAATATACTTACCCACATGTACGTACATACTTACATACATCATACGTTTACCCACACATGCTTCATCACTCATGTACTTGTTAATACCTGTACCCTATGACTACATTGCCAATAGCCGATACTTAAACCAGAGTGTGCACAGGTTCACTTTTACTTATGCTTATCCACTCTCTACACACAAGCACGCGTGCACGCGCACTCGCATAAGCCCAAAATTTCGCACTTAGCCGTACACACGCACACACGCACACACACACAAACATTCTCTTACTTATCGCAATCCAGCGAACGGTGTTTTATCATTAAACGTTCCCTTAATATTACTTAGCGAGCATTTAAACTTCCTCTTCGTAAATTTACATTAATCCGAAACGATCATCTTCGTCAAATTCAGGGCTACTACTGTATCCACCCAGCTGTGCCCACAACTACCACCATCATCATTATCATCACGTCCCCACAATCCTGTACCGCGCTACTTCAATGTATGCTATCACTATAGACTCGTCAATGTTGACCTTCTATGGTATGATGATAAATGAGTCATCACGTTGCTGAGAATGTATGATTTGAACTGGTGTTCGGTAACGAAGAGTTATGTTCTATGACGATGTTTTACTTTTTTCGATACGAATTGGTCGGTGATACGTTTGAGTGGGTTGCTGCTATCAAGTGTATATAATGATATGACGTTTGTAACATTTGAGATGAGTCGGGACTGAGCGTCGGGATGAATATTCATAGTGTATGTGGATAGAAACACACGTTAATTTTGTGAATGCAACATTGTCTGGGCTAAGTGTCAATATTTTCCGCTTGTCGTGGATACGCAAAATGTGTCGACCGGCAACTTTATACTTTTTTTATGATAGCATAGGTGGTGATGAAGTTTTGGTGGTGATGATGATAGATATCGTCATGGTCGGAACATATCAATGTATTAACCTATCTTTCAACATGAACCATTCAACGGAAGAATTTCGTTAAAATTACTCTAAATTATTTCACTTATGTCATTCAAGCAAGCGAACCGAATCAACATCCTCCTTCACCCAATCTTGTCTCAGTTAAAGCCATTTATCAAATCACGCTAGCCCTAGATTTGACACGATACCTATGATTATAATTTACTATTCATACACGAATCCCGTTACTCGCGTTTCACTGTTTGAGTGAGGATGAAAAGGAATTTTTACTTTCTATCTTGCAAATTCAGTGGTAAAAGTGTAGGGTAGTATCGCATACGTTTATTAATATTTAAGTTTCTGCATTTATGTATAACACTGGAAATTAATGGGCAACTGTTAGTAGATTGACAGATGGATGGAAGAGAGGATCATAAAATGAGAGTATTCGCTCATAAAATAAGCCATCATTAATCGTGTGGACATTTCACGATTAGTGTGAATATTATGCGTGACATTTAAATTTCGTACCATTATTTCCGCGAATGAATGCATCTCCGTAAGATTTATGAGATTTCCCGTTGATAAACTCTTCGGCATGTTCAAGCGCAATGTTCATGTAACCATCAACCGATTGTAATTCCCCTGTACACACCCAAAAACACGTACAATGGAAGTTGTGATTGATGTAGCTCAGTAAAACAATCGATGAAAAAAGAGTATAATTTGCGTATGTATTACACTTTTGTATAAGATGATGAAAGTGATACAAATGCGGAATAATTTATAATTATCGTTTAACATGCAAGACTGTTTACGATAAAGACAAAGTGTTATACTTTGACAATAGTAATAACCTACCTTTGTAAACGACTCCAGAGTTAAGTTTGACGGTTACCGAAGAGCCGATAACCTTACTTAAAAAACCCGAAGGATCCCCGGAATCGGACTGTTCACCGGATTCCATGATTGAGGTCAATCTTTTAGAGCAAGAGTCTTTAAAGAGTATAGGTAATGGGAGGACGCTAAGAGTTGAACCGATTAAAGGAAACGAGATGATTTAATGAGAGATGGGATAATTAGTAGTAAAAAGGTTGAAATTACCCGAAATGAGCCAGTCATTACCTATATTATTAAAACGAATCTCACGTTGGTTCGAGGAAACGGGAAATTGTCGAGCCAGGATGGGTGACTAAGCGCGGGTTTACTGGGACAAACGGTTTCGGAAGGGGATGGGAAAAGGGGAGGGAGAGAGAGGAGGGAGGTAGTGTCGTAGAAGTAGAGTATACACCCATACACTCATACACCCAATCTCGCACACCGACTCAAACACTCCTACGTATTTCTACTCCATCCAAAAAATTACCCTTTAAACTATCCCTCCGTCCAACACGCGTACCCGCTCGTCTCGGAAAAAATTCGTAATGCAACGCCACGCAATACCGCCACACCAGCCTCGCTTAACCCCTGCGGCAGACACGCACCGCCACAGATGCCACGATTTTGCAGGTTTTGGCCAACGGAAAATTCTCGCGATCGAGGTTTAAGTATTTTTTTACTTTAGGGTTGGTGTTTCAGCCGTGGGTTCATAAGACCTAAAGTTTCATTTGGCTTTTCTTGCAATTTAAAAATTATCTCATTTTTGCTTGGTTAAGGCTTACTTTACCATGTATTTTTCACTTGTTTAACTTGGATGTATACCTCAAGCTCTTAGTTCACCATATCATGCACGAAAATCCGTTGACGGGTTATAATCAACTTTTATGGCCTAAGTTTATTCACGGCTATTCTATACATGAAATATTTTTTAGATTACTCGTAATTTTAACAGTTTAACTTGAGGTTATATCCGTTTGCTCACTGATTGACTTTGTATACACCATACATTTACATACACACATATACACTTGCCTACTTACTTGCGTTCGTGCGTATGTATACATTGCGCATTGCGCAAGGGATATGACGACAAGTTCGGGGTTAACAAATGCAACACGCAAGTCTCGGTTTGCACGACCTTCATGGGCTAAAGATGCAGACTTACTTAACTCAAGTCAAACGTCGGAAACTTTAGATGGACTTTTTTCACGTTCATCGCGCACTTTTCAAGAAATGCTTGAAGATGATCATATTGAACTTGAGTTAGATAATAACGACAAGTTAACACCTTCTCCAGACAGTAAAAGAAGTGCTAGATCCACATCTAAATTTAAGCGAAAGAGAAACGAAAGTACATCGAACCCTATTACCGATACACCTGAATCAACGAATTCATCATGTATAAGTCAAACTTCATCGAAGAAGAAGCGATCACAGAAGTAAGTTTCACTGAATGTCTTACTCAGTTTCTTCTCTTTTGATTCTGGTAACTCTATTTTCGGGTTGAATGCCTACTTGAAAAATTGTACAATTACCGATCATTAATACGATTTTATCTCATTTGATCGATTGAACTTAGAAGCACTAGTTCCACATATGATAAAGGGGTAACATCTCCAACCATATCATCATGGATTTCTGCCCAGGATACTTTTTTTTCAGAAAAAGATTGTGGAGATAATTATGATGATGACGATTCACATTCCGCGAACGCATATGTAGCGGGCAAAGTCGGTGGAGATATACCAGATTTCGAACCCTCAGATTCAAACTTACCCTATAACATGTCATCACGCGTACCTGAGATTCCCATGAAACCTTATATTCGTAAAAGTCGCCCTACGAGCACCAGCAACACTACATTACAAAATAAGCTACTAATACCTTTATCAGGAAATAGCGCTAAAACGAAGCAACCCGAGAGTTACTCGTGTGAGCAAACGTTGTTATCTGAGGAATCTGAATTTGTAGACACAAGGAGGCTTGAGAAAGTGGTTAAAGCTGGTAACGTAGTTACGTATGAACAGAAAAGAAAAGGTGAACATAGCATTGATCATTTACGGAAACATGATGAAAGCATTTACATTAATTATGAATTAGTGGGTGATCATGATCTTGGTGATGAGAGTGGTGAAATGTGTGAGATTGTCGCATCAGCTAGACGGCATAGCCTTCGGGATACGGTAGATGAAGCATCAAAAGCTTGTGATAACAATGCTAGTGAACTGGATAAACAAAGCGAAATGTATAATCCATCGTCATCAGGAAGCAATTCTACATCACCGGCGTTTTATTGTGCAAATTCTAATGACACGATAATCGACATACTTGTCACTTCTAAGATACCAAATACAAGGCCTTTAATAGTCCGTCGTAAATTGGGGCAGCGATTAAAGGAAGTTCGTGAAGCATGGTGTAAACATCAAGAGTTTGATGAAGCTTTTACACGTACCGTATACTTGACGTATCGAAATCGGAAATTATTTGATTTACAGAACTGTTCATCGTTAAATCTTGAAGAAAAACTAGCCAAAGTGCATGGTGGGAGTTTGGAAAAGTTTGAGGTAACGTCAAGATCGACAAACGAAGATAGATATGTTGATACGAATTTGAAAGTTTTATTGGAAGCGGTAACCCAATCCATTCACGAAGCAAATAAGTTATCCGCTAAGCGTAAATTGCTCAATGACATTACGGATGAAGATGAACAAGATAATCTTGATGCGGAAAAAACGTATAGGATAGCGAAACAATATAATCGAAATAATTGCGATAATGATGGTCTGGAAAATTATCAGGTTAGTTTGTTTTGGTAGATTTCCCATTGGCAGACGATGCCCAATTAATTGTAAAAGGACGGAATTGAGTTAATGTTAATTTCGATGTTTAGTTGGAGGAGTTGACAAGTAAACCAACCGGATTTAAGGGATCTCCAAATGGACTGAACGGATCTAATGGGCAAGAAGTTGAAAATTTTATTGATAACAGCCAGTTTCACATTCGAGGAAATAATTATAACGATCATAATAGTGTGAAGTTGGACGAATCCAGTCGTTCGTTTGCCAGAAATACTGCCGGCAAGACAAGATGTGCAAAACAATCCACAAATCTTCAGGTTGACGATGTTGCATTGAGAAGTTTGAGGGAGAAACCGGTGAATAGCGGAGATCATCCCAATCAAATTCGCCTTGTTCTTCAGGGCAAGAATTTCGATGATTTCAAGCTGGTCGTTAAACCGGTAATTATGACATTTTCTCTTTTTCACCCCATTCTTCCATTAGTTTAACCCTTCCATCCTCTCCCCCCATTCTTTTCGTTTGAATGTACAAACCGTTTACTGACCTTCGATAAACTGGTCTCACCGTGTACCGTCTTAACAATATTCCTTCTTCGCGGCTACAGGAAACAACTTTTAACTCAATTATTCGAGCCTTTCGCAAGAGAAACAATATTGCCCCCGAGTCCCAAGTTTTTCTCATGTTCGAAGGCGTTCGTCTTCTTGAATCCGATACTATGAGTAGTTCAGACGTTCAAGATATGGATACTATCGATGTTCACGTTCGAAGGTAATCCTGTACTTCAGTAGATTTCACTTTTACCAGGTCTTTCAACATTTTTCTTTTACACTCACTCCCAAAATTATCCCGGATGATCCGACTCTTGATTGTTGTTAATATCATGGGAGATATTTCTAGTGGGTTTTAAGGATTGAAAACTTTTAATTTGTTGAATCCATACTTTCAATCTATAGCCTCCCCATGATAACATATCTACACACTCAAGCCTTCTATTTTTCATTCCTTTTAAATCATTTTCAGGCCCTTCAATCCGACATTTAGATTCTACGCCCCCATGAATAATCCTAATCAGTGTCGTTAGGGGGATTGGAAATAGAAGGGGAACGGGAATATACTTTGGATCAGATTATCCCGTTGGAATTATCAATTGTTTTACACTTAATAATATACACCACACGCCACCCATCCCTCAAATCAGTAGACGGGATAAACTGATCTGGATGGGAAAATTAATCTCGCCTCCTGACATGCCCTCTATCGCGACTCATTAAGCTAGGCTTAACTGCTCGTGGGACTGTTTACTTAACAACAGCTTAATGGCTCGATGGGAATTGGCTGGCCCACTGGCATCTACGCTTAATGAAGCTGCATAAATCGTAAAAACTATCTTGTATAAATTTTCTTCGTTGTATTTATCATCACCGTCGCGCAACATTGCACTACACATTATTTAACGACGTCTTAGCGTCGTCCATGTTGCGGGGTTTTCGTTTAACAGATTTAAAAGCTAGCTGAATGTAACACTCTCATCATTTACTTACTCCATTGTACCCTTCGCGGCTGGCGGCTCATCACTGGCATCGTGAGTTTATCTACGGGAATTCTAACTCATCCTCACAATCTCTTGGTTTTCTTCGGCGTACTACATTATCATCATTTTTAACTCAACCGTATAAATATCCTAATTGTTGGTTGATGTGTAGGTCTCAGTCAATTTTTGTATTCATCTCGTCATTTCAGTATAGCTATCCCATCTAATTCACATAATTACTTTTTAACTTTCAGGATGTAAAGGAACTTCTCATGCTAACGGACTTTACTTCGCCTATTATCTTATTATTCTACTTGGAATTACAAATTCCGATTCTGCTGTTACCATCATTGCATCTTTCACTCGTTCAGTTAAACCTTTTGCTAGTTCTTCCGTATACACACTAATACGCCAAACTTTCTCGTAGTATGGTATGATATCATTTTCCGTAAATGAAACGTACCTTCAAGCTTCCTTGATCATCTATCCATAAATCCTATACACGCCCATTATCGTGAGAAATTAAACACAATTTTCCACCAACCCCTTTGTATCTAGCAAATCATGAACCGTCGTACACACATAAAATCATTCCCACCCCTAGCATATACTAACTACTTAGCATACCGTAAAACCACAGTAACTATACAACTATCCCATGTTAGTTGAGCTCACTGTAATCCATCCATGCTAGGATTAGTTCGCCTTTTATTTCGGAACGTCCAACGTAAACGCAAATCAAACTCACTGGTGATAGGTTAAAACAACAAGTTAATTAATACATGCTGAAAAAGGTTATTCTACCATTTCTCTAGCCTGAGTCAATTTTTCACGCCCACCGCTACTATGTGTCAAATCATAATCTTGTGTGAGCGTGGGCTAAACGAGTTACGTAGCACATGAAATATTTCAGTCGTAAGCTTACTGAATTTACACGCGTTTTCTTCCTACGTAAATGTATTTCTTGATCTGTCTGCCTGTATCAAATCGCATTACGTGATATAGCATAAAATGAGAGTATGGAACAGTATGATATGGTATGGCATAGCATAACGTAGAATAGCATAGCATAGCATGGAACCACTCTTCATGCTACTTCAATGCCCAAATATCCTCGTCTTACATTCAAAGATGGTTCACACGTCTCTTTGGTGGTGGCAAACGCAACGTAATTAGACTTGGGCTTCGCATTTATCGTTTTCATCTCTTTTTAAGACGCCTTTTACTTATACTCATTGTCTTTAACCCGCCTAGTCTACTTACTCGTCCACAAAAAAACTTGTCTGCTACACAATCTATTTTGTCACGCTTTAGTGTCTTCTACTGCACACGCTAAACACTAGCCTAACTTTGTCACATAGTACGGCTCACGCGTGCACAAAAGCCCCGCATACACGTACAACGTTGATACCCTACGGTGGAACTCCCCGGATTAATTCTTCTGACGCTGTGTGTCTGCCATAACTAAGCCAATTCTTCTCCGTGCTTAATGTCAATTTGTTTAAGCTGCCACAGTTATACACGTCCCTGTATCCACCGTTGACTCTTGTATTTATGTCACTGTTGGTGTATAGGTATAGACGAGCGTAGATAAGTGGAAAATCTCCACCTGGTTTTCCCTTAGATCCATTTCTTTTAATCTTAACGATATAAAATGTTCAGCAAATTTATTTTCCCAAAAATTCTTCTATCCAACCACATCCGAATCCTGGTAGTTTATCGCTGTGAAGGGTGACTAGCGAACCTCTATGCTGGTCGCAGTTATAAACTTAATATTTACTATATAATTCAAGATAAATGTGAACCGGCAGCAGGACGTGTGGCCCAATGGTAAGGCGCCTGACTACGATCGGTGGTGGAGCAGTCCGCCCTGGTTATCAGGAGATTCCAGGTTCGAATCCTGGCACGTTCGGTTGTGGCCACGGCCGCTTTATTTTTCTTCACGCGCGCTAGATGTCAAGTAATGACATGTGCTGATAGGGCACTATACATTTTACTATCTACCAGTTATACGGGCCTATTACAATTTAGCAAGGTACAATTTTTTATAGCTTTTGTACGGGTGGGTTGGTGGGGGGACGTTTAGAGTAAAAGTGCTGCAGAGTATATCATATTTTTGGAATAACCGTGATTTAAGCACACAGCATGCAAGTATAATCAAAGCTACGGAGTTTCACATTGGAAAGTGATCATATTAAAAAGTAGCTTCATTTAAATTCAACTTGGGGATAAAGCTGAAGTCAAGATGTGTTAGGGCTTGGATGAGGGTGAAATTTTGGTGGTTAACAATGGTACGGATAATACACTGATGTTAAAAACTATGCACTTATACATGGAATGATTATGCACCAGTGGGACCTTCACCACCGGGGATTAACTAAGGAGTTGGCAATAGAAAGAAAAGGGTATTAGCGAGATAGTATTTACGACAGAAAAAGAGGCGTTAAGGCAATGGTGTTTACTCAGACAAAGTAATGTATGGCATGAGATCAGGTCGGAGTTGTTGAAGCAGAATAGGATATAAAGAAACTAAGCGTACCATGCAGACATTATTTCCGTTTAGCAAGATCTTGGACAGGGTGGTCTTAGTGCCAGTGTAATCGCTAAGCAAAAGGATAATGAGGACGTAAACAGACGGTAGTTAGCGATAGACTGGTACATGTTAATGGGATAGCAAGCGGATGCATACTATTCGGTAACGTCCTCTAATACCATATTAACGTAGTCATCAAAGCCGCGCAATATGCCTACGAATTCTGAAAAGGCATCATCAAATGGTTAATAATGATAAACTTGTGTATACAGAAATTAAGTAAAGGTAAGGGCGCATGCTTAAACGATCAAGCAAGACAAAGCAGGCGTAATGGAGTGATAAACTACCTTTATCATTTTTCATGAGAACCCATATACGCGAACCGACACATTTATCGATAAGTTCTGGATTTAACAGTAACGTTTAATTAACAGGCAGCTAAACGTACGATTACTTTCAAAACCCGAGTGAACACGCGCGCATACACACACACGAACACACGATAAAACGACAACGTACCAAGTGGCATTAATTGGGTTGCCATGATTCAATTACAAGGTGAGCAATTAAACATGTATGCTCATGAACGCGCGTAAACGCACCGAGCAGTATTTACCCGTCCACACACGGCACACACACAAACGGATGAACTCGACGGACTGCGACTATTTTGAATATGTGGAAAACTCTCCCTTCTGAAACGATATAATAAATATTTAAGGTTAAAACAAATACAACAGCAATATTTTTTCCATTCACCAATTTAGACTGTAATTGCTCCTGTTCCCGTGCTTACTTCAATATTTGATCATTTCGTGATCACCATCACCATCGTGGTCCCCGCGCAGTCTCCATTACGGACACCGCCACCGTCGCAATCCAATTACCATTTGGTCACGTTACTCCAAGTTTTTCAAGCTTCGGATCATTAGATTATCCACAAGCCTAGGAAGGCGGCTAAACAAGACGAGACGGTACATGTGGCGCATGGATGGAGATGAGACGATATGTGAAGGGAAAAGTTACCCGAAAAGGAATTCTTTTTTGTTAATTTGACGGGGGTAAAAGACATGAATTTCAATGGGCATAATGTTTCGCTTGGTCAAGGTAGTAAGTAACAGTTCCATTGCTAGAAATATTTTTTCCCGTAAATGTACGATGGAGTGTAAATGTAGATAGACAATAACACGCGTAGCATAATGAATTTCTCGTGTTGACGTGTCTTGAGTAAGATTTTGCATGACCCGAATACTGAAATACTACATGAACGTATGTGTACTTGTATTATACGGTCGTGAGGAATGTCAATTCATTACAACCAAACTCATAAATAAATTTTACGTAGGCTGATGTTTGTAATTTATTTATGCAATTAGACTTTATGTGTGAAAGTTAGTCTAGCGTAGTGTAGGAGCAAATGTATACCCAGGCGTGTAACTGAAGTAGTATGCATTCGATAAAGTTCTTGTTTAATGATGATGAGTAAAACAGTCGATCATTTATACGCATACGATGCATCATTTGGGGATGTACAAATACACACGCATACAGTTCTAACGGGGATCGACTAGCGGAAGAGTGGTGATGGCAAAAATGTAACTACGTGTTACTACGTTTAAATCATCAATAATGTCGTGCAAAGCAAAGTCAATCAACAACAGTACTGTGTCAACAGGATAAATTCATGATCGGGGATGCCGTAGCAATTAGTTTTTTGCCACTACTACGGTCACTACCGTCTAACTTGTTAACAGCAGTAAAATAAAGGAAAAAGAAAGTGGAGTTATTGTACGAATAATGTGCCTATTCAACTTATTGATGTTTTCAATCATCCAAACAGATTTGTTAGTGTATAACTCATGAAACATGAGCACACGCATTGTTCACACTTGGTTACGGGAGAGTTAAAGCATCCATCCTGACGATAAATATTCCCATGTATATATTTCACACGAGGGGTAACCTAATTACGAATAGGTATGTTAAGAACCAGCGGCTAGTGAGGGAAAGTTAAAGCTTAAGAAAGAATTAATAAAGCTAGGTCAACCCGTGAGCAAAAACAGGAAATTAACCCATTAATCATTCGAACGGTTAACGAATTAACATATGTGAGCACTCTGGAAGCAACACCGGAAGAGGGAGTTGATGCAGCATGCATAATCACGGATTTTCGTATTCAAAGTATCACGCGGAACACCGCGTAAACTTGGTTGGGATATTATTCGCCATCCAGTCTAGCAAAACGTGGTAAATACACGCACAGGCACACGCATACGCACCCGCCCATGCATACTCGTATAAGTGAAATTCATGCATGTGTGGGTTGGATCATCGTACGATAATGTGATAGTATGTTAAGGTTTTCATGTGTTCATCACGTTAAGTGTAAACTAACACGTAGTATCCCGGGATTTTATCAAAACTGACGTACTAGAGCGTTTACGCTCACGAATTCCAACGAAGATTAAGCTTTTTGAAATGGTATAATAAAATGTAGACGATAGTTACGCAAGATTAATTGGTTCATCCATCTTACACTTACTTATCAGAGCGGAACCAAAGGTATGGGATTGACTTATTCACGATAACTGTAGACTATTTTGTTATGTTCGGTAATCTTTTATGCTCAACGTAAGTTAGCGCTTGTAAGTTTATGCTTTGTTAACCTCAATAACAAACTATGAAATATGCATGTACACCCATTGCGTTGACCCTATAACAAAATTTTCACGAGTCAGATCAAGTGAAACAGAAAGCTGTTGGACGGACGACGATAATGCTGTAATGATATGATCAAATCTATGCTAAATTTCTTGAAATTTTCAGGCTTCATATTGACCGTTCGGGTATTCAAGTACACACACACGCAGGCAAGTTTCATGAATTGTACATTTCATTCATTATCAATGAGTGGAACGCTGGGATGAATTGAGTTTCATTGTCACTATATTTAATTACGCTAACACTAAATGAGGAGGGAGGGACAATGTTTTAGCTTATCATGAAGGGGGGGAAGAGTGATGTGAAACCATGTCGGATGAGCCGCTTCTCACAAGCGTGCGTATTTGGAGTTGTGATAATTTTGCTACAGTTAACTGTAGAGAGAATTCTATCTATGCACACCATTCATTTAGTTTATTGTTTTGAAAGAATTCAGTGTGAAATTCCCCGTGAAACTTACTTATTCAGTGTTCATTTTTTCCCGGAGGGAATTCATTGTTCACAATATTCATAGTTGATTCGATAGTATCAAGTATCTCTATGTTAATCGAATATACAACTGGAATATTACGAACGGGCAGAACACAGTTTAAACATATTCTGTTTCAAACGGTAGGTGTATACTCGTTTACTTGATCACAATTATGCGCTACTTGATGTCGTGGGTCTAATCAGGCTTTCGAAACGAATGTGATTGCTTCCGGAATATTCGGTGATTTAACCCATACTAGAAGCAACTTATAGGAGTACTGGTGAATATGGAACATTTTTACCAGACCAAGTGGTAAAAACGTGTGTATATCTATAAATGTTTGCTTTGTAGATATCATGTCACACTACAATAATGGAAGAACTTACCGGAATGTTGGAGTATATTATAACAAGTGTTTGGGCTAATAGCGAGTGAGCGGGCGGGTAGGTAATTGAGTAATTTGATTGTCCGGGTAGCGACCGGGTCATCAAATCAGATTAGTTGGCGATATTAGGGGAATGTACTATTATATGCTCATTTGGAGTAGCGAACAGTTAAGCGAGAAAGCGAATGAGTGTAAACGTCAAGTTTGATAATAAATCGCATGGGAATAAGCGGTAATACAGTGTATAACCATGTGTAAGTATGAACATGAGTATGTGCACGTAGGCGCGTTCCTGAGTGTGCATTTGGTACTCGGTTAGTTTATTGTGATAATTATTTCCAAAATATACTGAGCAAGGACTACTACTGCTACACTGATCCACTCAGTGCATTGACTAGCGAAAAGCGGAACTGTTATTTGTTGAAAGTGAAAGCCGCGAGTATGATCGAGTTAACGACACGGAGTTGATTCGGCGAGCCCTCGTGTAAAAGGTTACGTCTCACCCTCACGGGGCAAGGTAGGGAACTGGTCGGTATAAGAATGAAACCAGATCCATACATTATGATTTATACAACATGAATTAATATTACATACCATACGGGTTAACGTGTACGGTAGTTTAGGGTAAGGATTCGAGCTGTCAACGGGCACAATGACGAAGTTAAGAGGAGTATAATAAAATAAGAAAAAAACCCGCTGCCGTTGTGCAGAAGAGCAAATTCCAAGGTGAGAGTGGTGATGGAGGGAGTAAATTATGAAGCCGAAGAAGGACTAGTTGGTTGAATAATGGTGGATGGATAGATGGAGCAATTATATTTTATTCTAATCAGGAATGGCACTATTGATTGTTTGATATTATGGTAAGCTCAAGGTTAACTTAGTGATTCAAAGGCATGGAGCTGAATTTGATGGGTGGCAAATAGGAAACACATGCTACAGAGCGGAGCTTGGAAGTTTGGTTATGGACGAGTTAGTTGGTGTGATGAAGGAAGACGATGGAGGATTGTCAATGACAAAGGAAGTTAACATATGAGTGAGAAAGACAGAGTAGACATGGAAGTGGGTGATACGAATTTGGTAATAAATGAAAGTATAATTTGTTGATTGACGCAACCGAAACACGCAAATATCAAACATATCAAGGGTTATGCTTATAGGAAAAGATACGAAAAGATAGATTGATAATTATTGGGTTGGAAAGGAATGGGGAGTGGGTCGAAATAGAGAGAGAGCAGGTCAGGAAAACTTTGAAAAGGGCGGTGAAGGATGATAATTTGAATAGAGCTTTTAACAAAGTTACTATAGATATGCTAAACGAAAGAAGTGATGATGCGGTGAGAGGAAAGGTAAAGTGAAGGTGATGGCGGTCAAATAGTAGTTGGGAGAATAGTGGATGTTAGAAACAGAGAGCGGGAGGGAGGGATGAAGAATTGGGAGGAATGAGAAAGGGATTGGCGATTATATGGATGAATTGGAAATAATATATGACAAGTTGAAAGGGAGACACTTATGATATGATCAAAGTGGAGGGAGAAAAGGAATGCATGATAGGTTTAAGTGGAAATACACTTAGGTGAGCGATAGGTGTAGACATAAGAGTGGGCGTATATATAAACAAGGGTTGATATGGGCAAAGACGTAGGCATAAGCAAGTGAATGTTATAGTGAAGGGAGAGAGCGGGCACGAGAGCAGAAGTTAAATTCTATTTATTTGAATGGTACGCAAATACCAATGTATTTGCGTAAGTGTTGTGATGGGGACGCGGATGTTCGTATATAAAGGATAAGCATTTGGGCGCAGAGGTAGGCATAAAACAAAGTCCGTAAATTTGTATAGGCGTAGGTATTCAAGTATACAAAGGTCAGGCATGACAGAAGGACGGCATAATAAAATATATGCACGCAATAGAATAGACATTAACAAAATCTGAGAAATTGTTTAGTTAAAATATACACCAAAAATACATCTTTTTCACCCACCGCTCACCAACTAACCAAAAGTCTCCCGATTCAAAATCGGCATCTGGCTCATACAGGCAAAAGAATTATTTCCAAATTTGGTATTTATACTCGGACTAATTGCCGCACGATCTCGAAACTTGATTGGTCAACCTAGATCAGATGTATGATTACGTGATGGAGCCAGGGGGAAAGAGATGAGATGAAAGAGCAGGGAAGGAAGGAGCAAAGAAGGTCTGGCCAATCACAGTACGGTGTATTAGGGTGGTTTGCAAGTAGGGAGGTTACCGATGGTTTGGGCCGATTTAAGGGTCTTTACTTATAATTCCGGGCTAATACTACCAGAAGGCACGACCGCGGTTCTTCACACACGCCTAAACCCCCCTAACTCCTGAGGCTCCTTCCCCTTCCGCCACAGTCTCCCTGGTTCGGAGAAATGTTTAACCCTCGCCGCTCTGGATTATTTTTCAGTTTTTTTTTCCGTTTCGAGCTTTTCTTACCCAATTTTCTTCCATTTTTCATCTTCTTGGACACATTTTCTTCAAGAATTTTACTCATTTCGTTACTCTCTTCATGATCTCTTTATTCGTTTATTCATATTCGCATCTTTCTCGTTCGTTCTACTTTTTATTCATCTTGTCCTACTCCCTTACATCTTCTTTCCTTCTACTCATTTTTCCCTTCATTTTGCTCTCGTTTAATTTTTTTTTACTATGACTTCCACTAACTTTTTGCCAAACCATTCCTCGCGTTTATCTTCTTTACAACTACATAACTCAAATAATCAAGCCTTGAAAAATTGGTCTTACCATCCCAAACAAACCTTTGATTCTAATACTTCTTCAAATTCATCTTCTTGTATATCCAATGTTCCTCCCAAATCACGTCCTCCTATTACCGCTGCCTCAACTACAAAATCTCTACCACCTGCTCCTGTTACCGCTTCCTTGCCTTTAACCAAAAGGCGTGCTGCTCGAAATGAAAAAACTTTATTCAATCTAATACATTCTGTACCCGGTAACGATATTTGTGCTGATTGTTCTGCTCCTTATCCCGTGTGGGCCAGCTGGAATCTCGGTATCTTTCTTTGCATTAGATGTGCCTCTTTACACCGAAAATTAGGTACCCATATCTCCAAAGTTAAATCTTTGAGTATGGATAGCTGGAATAATGATCAGGTTGATGTTCGTAAACCTTCTCTTTTTCTTCTATACCTTTCTTACGCTTGATTCTCCCAATATCATCACCTCCTTCCTTACCTTTCCCAATTCTAACCTTTTCTCATAGAACATGAAGCTCGTTGGTAATTCCAATTCTAATCGACGGTTAAATCCACGCAACGTCCTTCCACCCATACCGTTAAACGCTCAGGATGCAGACATTGTCATGGAACGTTACATTCGGCAAAAATACATTCAGAAAACTTTCAGCAATAAAGGCACTTCGCGTAATTCGCCCGATCCGCCTGCGTTGTCTACTTATCCCCGTCCCACTCCTGCCGTTACATCTTCTCCTCCCGAATGTTCCACTGCGTTTACCCGTGTGAATATTCCCGCCAAAATCAACGATAGTCGAAGCGGGAGTAGCACCTCAAGTTGCAGTCGCAGCAGTTCCAGTGTCTGTGCTAGCAATAGTAGCTTCAGCAGTGTAGGAAGTGGAATCGATGGTTCTTCAACTCCTCTATTTTTATATCATATCACCCAAAATTCTCAATTTTCTTCTCATCCTCAACCAGACTCAAACGTCGATACTCTGAATCCCTCAATCGAAAATCCTACGGTTGTTCCCGATCCAATCAGCTCACTTTTTTCCGTAACGCAATCTACCGATTCCTTTACACCGTCACCTCCAAAATCACAGTCCGATCTTTTTACCCTATTACCCCGCGCTAATTTCCTTTCGGCTTCATCAACTTCACACCCTCCCATTCCTGCTTTAGAATATTCTTCCGCGATTAATTCTAAACATACCGATACATTTACTTCACCCTTCTCTCTTCCGCCCGATCATCCTTCTGGCATCTCTCCTTACAAGCCTTCTACGGCAAACCCGATATCCTCTGCCTGGGTTAACCCGACTTTTAGTGCCGGTCATGGGTTTCCCAACTCTTCTGCCCTGTTCATTTCACCAGGGAACCCTTTCTCATCATTGATCGAAAATGCAGCATCTGAACCTTTTTCACCGCCAAATATTGCAACTTCATCTTCTGACAATACAAATTCTTCTGCCCCATCGCTTACACGTGTCAATACATCCAATACATCTACCAAAGGAGAACTAATACATCCATCCAACTCCGGAGAACCTCTGGTCCGTTCATTCCAAGCTGCTGTTATTGCACCATCTTTGTTTCCTTCACACCCGATACCTAATCAATTCCCTCAGAACTTCTCTACCCCATTTGAGTTTAACAAGCAACCGGTTAACGAAGCATTACAATTTCAATCATCTTCACCCCCATCGTTATCATTATTATCATCTTCAGGTGTTTGCTCATCAATGCATCAATTATCATTGAATTACGCTCAGGCCCCGGACCAATGTAACTCACATAGCGTTTCTACTCCGGTTAATTCATCCAAGAATCCCTTCCTAAATTCTGATAACTTAGCTTTACAGAATCAGACCACTTCAACATTTAAGCTTCGATCCGCCGAGACCTATGACGTTGCATGTGGAAAAGGTTCTCAATTTAGCGAAACTGACTTTGCACAAAAACTGTATTCAGCCGATGATCAGTTTACTTCGATGAAAATTAAATCGGGTTCCAAGAATCCGTTTGTTCGATCCAATACACCCTCAACACTACCGCCGCACAATCTTGATGACTTTTCATCAAATGTCCCACCAACTTCTCACAAGGTTGAAGGTACTAATCCTTTCAAAAGAATTATCCAAGAGAAGTCCCTTCCCGCAGTGAAACCATCGCTTGCATCAAACCGTATGTACAGTTCTATAGAAGGCATTTCAGGCTCATCTCAGAATGCAGGATACGGGCTATTCCAAACGGAAAATAGTACGAATTCGTCAAGTGAATTATTTACATATCCTAATACGCTCTCGGCAGAGGCGTTCTCGTCAATTCAAGGTCAGATCCACTCTACCATGAAGTGTGGCCAGGTGAATATGGGTAACGTGAACATGGGAACGTTTAACTACGATGAAGTGCCACCCTCAAGCGAGTCATCTGGAGCGCGGAAAAGTGCCATTCTTGCCCTCTTTAATCAGTATCCTCACTTAGCTGGCACCAATACTCCGCTTTGCAGTGTGTCGGGTGGACAGTACAGCTAAACGTAAAGGTGTCTGAGGCGCGCCCTTCTTATACTTAGGATTGACGATACGTTCATGTTACGCTAGACGGCACGCGTACACACGCAAACACAATGGAAGCGTGGGAAGTGTTGGCGTGTGTTAATTTTGGACTGTAAAATTGCGCGGGTTGAGCTTAATTATTTCGGGTGGCTGCTTTTGCGATTTCAGATAAAACTAGTGTTTCGACGTGCGTGTTTTGCAGAATGCTACTATTCACAGCGAATACATCATAGACATTTTTGTGGTTTGCACTGACACCGCGCTCCTAATTTTGCATTGCGCGCGTATGAAGTTGGTCGAGTTTTGTGTTTCTTTGTACTGTTGTCTACATCTATTATGCTGCGGGCGTGCGCACACGCGTACACGCTACTCAGTCGTTCCTATGTAGTTTATTTACGTTCGATACAGTAATACAATGTAGAATGACACGGCACGCATGCATACACACTGTAAACATGTCCGCTGAATTCTTGCGAGCCGCGTACATACACGGGCCTTGGGGCGACTACCGTAAGACAGATGATCATCGACGACCTCGATAGCCCTCGCACCCAAAATTCACCGGCTGAGCTACGCTCAAGTATCTCTCTAGCCACTTCCGCTGGCACACGCGCGCACGCGCATACACACTGGGTCACCGATCAACGTTCAAACACGCGCGTACGGAAGTACGCACACCCAAACTTTGTACCGCTCCAAGTGGCGTGTATCAGCGCCTGAGCGCTGTAAGCGTTAAACGAGCAACGAGCCGGAATGCGGGCGGAGCTATTTATACGCGCCCCGGAGGACGTGTGACTAAGCGGGCGTCACGCGTTGGCTGCTGCACGTGCTGCTAGTCGAGAGCGTGTTGCACGATTCGTAGGAAGTGAGATAATTGTCTTTGGTTTAGTCGGTTTGAAATAATCTCGTAAACTTTATAAGTTAGTACGAGGATAAAATGCGGGATAATTTGCAAGTACTGAGTTGGAAAATAGTTGGTACTCACTACGTATACACGGTTGACTATACGTACAGATAATGAACGATAAACAAAATGATACCAAAATCGCCAAAATTAGCTAGGGTGCGTAAATGAAGGGCAGATATACAACGGCGAATCAGTACGTGGATTGCACCTTTTTACCAAAAATTATAATGCAGACAAAACATAATGTGAAGCAGGCTGTGCACAATACTAATCTACCATGAGTATGTCTTTGGAAACAACCCGTTACCACAGCTCCTGTCATGGGTAACTCGGTATACCCAGGATCACTGACGAATTAAGAGTGCAAATAAAATGTTAGTTATCAAGCCCAAATTATTTGAATTTATCAAGGTTAGTTAAAAGCTTGCACACTGTCCAATTAATCCATTCGGATACCATAAGTCATGAATTAGACCATGCAGATATCCACGATGCGGGTGCTTCAAACATGGGAAAGGGATGCGCTTCCGTGTTAAAAATCGTTTCATTCAAGGGCAAAATTGAATCATCGGAAAATAAAAGGTACATGTACTTCAAGGTCTCCGATAGCCAAAAACTTTCCATATTATCCCGCTGCGAGGCGGGAATTTGCGTAACATCATTCAGCGACGTGTACCCTGCGATGGCCATTTGTTTTTGACGCTGATCCGCATTACGCTCACCGCCTGGTACAAATGGATTACCATCAATAGTTTGGTCATTCTGAGAATCCAGTTTAGCACTAAAGCGCACTTTGGAATGCTTTACAAACGATTGAAACATTTCCCATCCCCATTTACGATACATTTCGTCTTTTGTAATTCTCCACATGTAGAACAAACTTTCTACTGTCTCGGGACGCTGTAAATTGTGCCGGTCTGTTGGCTTAATTATAATATCATTTCGCCAACTTTCACTTATTTTAGTATTAAAATTGGTTGTTTTGTATTCCAAAAGTCCCGGTATACTAGATAATTTCTCGTTTTCGTACATGATCGGGGGAGAGTATAACTTGAAATGAGTTACTTCAGGCGCTAACCCAGTGATTGTCACTTTGTACATAGACCAGCATGTTTTTATTAGTTCACGGGCCAAGTTCATATCCCTTTCAACTTGCTCTGTCCACTGTCCGTCTTGTTTTAATTGTTGTTCTTCTTTACCGCCTGTTGCGGATAGAGCAATTGTACCTGGTAGAAAGCACACTAAATGATCCATTTTTCCCGACAGCTCTCCATCTAGACCTGTTTCTCGTTCCCCGATAACTGTTAAATTTGACGTATATGAATACGTTAATAAATGTTTTCGTACACCTTGTAAAGCGGTTTCCCACATGTCATGGTAGACGTTTTCACGCTTGGATGTTTGCAAGTATAGCTTAGCCAAATACTCGTAATACGAGTCACCACGGCTTCCAAGACGAATTAAGTTTCCCATAAACTTTCCCGTTTTTGGATCAATGAAAATTGGAACTAGTCCATCAGATACGTTATTATTCTTAATGACTTGAAAAACTTTTTCTGCTTTATCCCAGTATATTTTATCACCAGTAAGAAATGAGAGATACTTCATTTCCAGTTGAAGTGTAGCAGCTTCAGCCGTCGATGATGCTCCAAAGTCAGCGTGAGATGGAATTCCAAAGGAATTACGAAGATTTACACTCGCATAGGGTATACCGGAAGGTGAATTGTACGCCCCTAGTAAGCGACGAGCGAGATCTTCCGCTACCTTTATGTATAAATTGTCACCGTAATTATCGAGTGATGGTGTTTTTGACGTGATTGAAATAAGGGTGCTGAGATAATGAGCACCGAGAAGGCCACCGAGCATGCGGATAGTCGTTTCAAAAGTATTAACATCATGATCCAAGTCATAAGTTAATGTAGTTGAAATCCATTTTCGTGCATTTGATAATTGCTCTGTTAAGTTCATAAGGATAAGCGTATCAAGTGAATCGACAATGATCCAGCCCAGACCTGTAGGAGGGACCATTTGACGATGCGTCATGGAAATGGGATAAAATTCGTCGTATCCTTGGGAAGAATTACAACGTTAATAATAATTACAAGTGCTGACAGTGTAAAGTTAAGCGTAACGTACCCCAAGCGTAAGTTTCATACGCAAGCCAGCTTTCGAGGAAAACTTGTCTAACTTGTTCACGACGAGAACCCCAATCGACATCAGACGAGAATAGGGGTAAATGATGTGACTTCACTGAAGATGTAGGCAGATCATGGTATGGATGATTATCAACGGGAAAAGAGATGGTCTGAGGACGGATTACGGATCGATCGGATTTCCCTAATGTCCACAGTACTAAGAAAAAAGCGAGAAAGCCCAGAAAGACTTGAAAATACTGTCGAAGTTTAAACATGGTGAAAATTGAACAAAGGGAGATTGGGGAAAGTGTTAACTTGAGCTCTTCGATAAGGGGGCAGAAATTTCACATTGGTGGTTTATCACAAAAATGAAGAACATTGAAACGTGAAGATTAGTAGGTACGTCCGTGCATAGAGATAGAAGGAATTAACCGTGAGATAACACAGACGGTCAAGAAATTTCGGGGTAAATTAGACACTAGCCAGTTTGATGTTAAATTAACGAAGGATATACTTTCAATGTTCAGTTCAAGCAAGATGAAGCGTACGGATATAGCTGATCACCGTGAAGAAGAATTCAAGTGTATCGCCCACGTTATGAATAGACTTTCTAGAGACATTGCACGCCTGCAAATTTTTTAGAGTAAGTTATACTCATAACCGATCAGCGCATTATGCAAATTAAATTCCTGGAAACGGTTAGTATAATGCAGTACTGCATAGACCTGTATTCGCGTGAAATATGGCTGGCTTGGGATGGGAATCGGGTTACGTGTTTTGTACGACCAATGGGGCGATGGGAAAGTCGGGTTAATTAATAACCAGAAAGTTTAGAAAAGTAATTAAGAGATCCGTTAACATGAATAATGGAAATATAGAAAAGTATCCAGCCAGAAGATATTGAGTTTCGACAAAAGTAGTCGGTGAAGCGGGTGGGTAAACTAGGTTAAACTTGTAGAGAGAATATTTAAACTAGTAAACCGCACAAATATATATTTAAGAAATGCAATAAATACAAAAAAGAGACAACCAAATTTAATATATGAGCTTGAATAAACAAAAAAAAGTAGAAACAAGTGTGGAGAACTATCGTGAAGTTTATGTTCAAGTGGAAACTTCTCACGAATCCTAAAAACACGAATGGTTTGGTGTGGCGCAGGGATGGTGAGGCGCAGCAGGGGACTTGGGGCCGAGGGAGAGCCGGTGTGGGGGCTCGAATTGGGGGGGGTATCGTGAACATTGGACAGGACATGAAGAAGTTAGGGGGAGGTTGATAGATTCAGGAAGTTAAAAGTAGGTGAAAATTTCGAGGCATAAAACAATGCAATTTCTAAATTTGGCTGTTTGATTTAGGAAATTATACATACAAGTGATTAACCATCAAGGCATCTAATGACTATCGAGAGCTCTGTATAAACACTAAACGGGAACCATCTGGTGTGATATGCCAAACATCCAACATGGCATACTCATCAATGCAATCATCAAATTGTTCAACGGTAAAACCACGGGCTAATACACGTTCTCTCAATCGGCGCATATCAAGCATTTCTGAACCATCAGTAACGGCTGCAGCCCCACTCTCCATCATACCTTTAATCAGGGAATAAATCTTTGACATAGGCTGTTGATCAGCTACTAGATCAGATTCATCAGTAAACAAACTTGCTTTAGAAACAGCGATTAAACGTAAAGCTTCATCAACGTCTTCAAGGATGACTTCATTGGAAAACCGCAATCTTGCTAAAGCCTGGGATAATCGAAGAACCGCTAAAAGAGATCGCGGGGATGTATGAGTAAATGCACCATGCTTACTATTTTCATCTCGTTTATATTGGGCTCTCATTCGAACGTATGCTCCTATGCAATAATCCGCGACAACTCTTGATACTACTGGTCTATATCCGCGGGCTCTCGCAACCCATTGACGCATTTCTGCAGGTGAAAAGATTGTTTCAATTCCATCAGCTGTTGCAGGAGCTGGATGTCGATTATGAATGTGCACATAGGTTACATGGCGGGCTAATTCTTCATCAACATCACGATCCGGCGTATCCAACATAAGAAACAGAACGTCAAATCTAGAAAGTAAAGCTGCGGGTAAGTTAATATTTTCCATGGGAGATATGCGGGGATTATAACGACCGTAGAGAGGATTTGCTGCTGCAAGAATTGACGTTCGAGCATTAAGTGTTGTATTAATGCCAGCTTTACTTATGGAAATAGTTTGTTGTTCCATAACTTCGTGAATTGCTGTTCGATCTGCATCGTCCATTTTATCGAACTCATCAATACAACACATTCCGTTATCTGCTAGAACAAGTGCTCCACCCTCTAGAATCATTTCATCAGTAACTGGATCTCTCATTACTGCAGCTGTAAGTCCAACTCCACTAGATCCTCGCCCTGTTGTATATACTGCGCGTGGAGATACTTTTGTAATGTATTTCAAAAGCTGAGATTTGGCAACACCAGGATCTCCCATTAAACAAACGTTTATATCACCTCGAATTCTCATGCCATCTCCCACTTCCTTGGTAACCCCACCGATTAGTTGTAATAGTAGAATTTTTTTAACGTCAAAATGTCCAAAAATTTCCGGTGCAATCGACCGAGATAACGATTCGTACAACTGGCCCGTCGCTTCAAGGGTTTGCATTCGTGAAAGCGTTAGGTCACTTAAGACAATACTGCTATACGCTTTTTTGTGTTGATTAACCCATTGGGCTTCAAGATAGGTATCTGTTAACAAACCGGCTCGTATACCCTTAAATCCCGTGTACGGAGTAGATAGGAAGATTCCGGCAATGTCTACAACATCACCAGGATTCATTTGACGACACAGAGTTCCGTGAGCCTGAATAGTAAGTTGACGAGGTATATCGCCAACTGGGACTTGGTCCGACATTTCTTGTAGTTTAACTTCTTGAAATGGGACAAACTTGCTACTGCGCGTTGAATGAAATAATTGACCTCGGCTGTTACTCTTTTTACACTCTTCCGATATACACTCAACTAGCGGGGCAAATTGTTTGGTTGTTACGGGTTGAAAAATTTCAAAACCACAACGATCGCATGCATATGCATTAACTAGAACTGCTGGCTTGACATCAGATACCCGCGTAACAATTCCCCGAGCTGTAATTAAATGGCCAATATGTTCACCACGAATATTTCGTACCGCCAATGCCTTTGGTGGATCATCATTTGATGTCGATATGGTAACTGGTTTAAAGTTAAGCTGATAAGCACGAGTAAGTTCGGGAGGGAAAAGAAGTTCTGCTGTAGGTGTTTCAATATCCACATCAGACTCGATGGCTTGTAATATTTTTTCGTTTCGACGGGCTCTCTGAGACTTGACAATATCTATAACATCTTCCTTAAATCTATTTCATTTTCACTTTCATTAGCTGAACATAGGACACCAAGATTAATAAGGTTTAATACTTACGACGGATCACTAGTTGACTCGGGAAGTAAAGCATCGATAGCTCGACAAAAGATTTCAATGTACTGCAGAGTATTCCGTTCGATCGAGCTGGCCACGCTTACATCTTGACCATTTTGTCGAGCAGCCTTTTCAAACTAAATATTAATGCATAATTAAGTCACTATTTTTGATATGTTTGTATAGTCGAAATAAAAGGAAAGGATATTGCGATGAGATGGGGGGCAAATGACATACTTTTGCTAAATCATCCAGCTCAATAAGAATATGATTTCTCTTTCGATCACTTATTTCCTTGAGCATTGTCATATACTTATAACTGATGTGCTCTGCTATTTCACCTGGTTCATTTTGCCCCTGGGAGTGATCAATTACTTTATTGCCTGCAGCTGGAGCGAATTTTTGGGAAGTATCGCTGATAGAAAGATTTTTTAGAATGTCGCTTGCTTCAACTATTTTAAAATTTTGGAGAAAATTGGAAATAAATGCTAAGCGGTAGTCAGTTTATCATAGTTCATCGTATATAGGGTGATCGCGCGGGCTGCTAATTAATTTAGACTGACCTTGTTGTTCACCATAGTTAACGGGAGGTTTCATTTGAAGTAAAGCCATTTGGAAGTTTGAATTTAGCGATAAATATCGCGTTAATCATCTCACATATGGAATAATTTGGGAGGGCGAGCAAGTGTAAATGAATTGGGACTTATATTAGGAATTCTGAATTATAATTGACTTTTTTCAATTGCATTCCAGCGCGTAAAAATACTTCCGACAACCTAAGACGGAAACTAAATTTCTCCAGTTAACAAACATCCAAAGACTGTTTAAAGAATTGAGTATTAACGACAACACAATGTTATATCAAAGAAAAATATTTCACAATAACGCAGCATGCGTTAATCAATAAACCTTGGGCAGAAAGTGCTTTGTCGAAATGTGTAGAATTTGGTACAGATGAGGCATAAATGAACAAGATATTCTTAAACTGACCAATATATCTAAGATGCACGCAAATGCCATTGACTGCATTCCAGATTCATCTAAATTGTAGCGTTCAATTATGCACACGCACTTGCTCACATGTAAGAAATAAAATAAATCTTGACACTCATCATAATATTTCCATATTTTGTAATATTTTGCTCGGTTGTCTAATGGTGTCGGAAGATTTGCACGAAAATCCAAACACACTTATCACGTGACCAGGCAGGTGCTTAAATGCGAGTGACAATGAAATGGGGTTGGAGAGGTTTAAGATGGAGAATTTCGAAGATGGTTAAGGAATATTTAAGGGAAATTCTGGAATGGAAAATTGGTGAACTTTACTTCATTGAGGTTAATGGGAATATTTTGTTGAAAGTTATTAAATTGTTGTAAGATGGATATTCAAGGGTTGTCTAGACGGGTGGGAGAATGTATAATTGTGTATACGTACGGTTTAAGAGGATGTTTAGTTAACTTACCCGGGGATATTAGTGTCAAGTTAACCAAGAAAAATGTTCTGGCACAAGATGTGGCGGTTGAGTTGGTAGTAGAGGAAACTTTGAAGTCATCGGGGACTCAATTAAGGTCAAGTTCGTCTTTAGACCGTCAGATTGGGTTTGGTTCGGTTTTTGTGGGTTGGACGGGCTTTGATAGTAAAGTTTGTAAATCGTTGGCCAGTGTAGGAAAGTATCAAAAGTATCATTCGACAACGCAGTTCAGTGCAGTTGAAATCAATCCGAGTTTAGCTTCTGCAGTTGGGCTTGTTAATGGACAAAGAATTGGAGTTAAAATACACATTAAACCACCGGAGGTAAAGATTATTGGAATAGAGCCTGCTACGGTCTCGGATTGGGAATTGATTGAATTGAATGCTGGATTTTTAGAGCAAAACTTTCTTGCACAAGTTCGGGTTGTACCGAATCCATCGTTCAAGCCTGTGGGAAATGCTAAACGAAATTCATTACTATTTAATCATCCCATATTACTTCATCTGTCACCCAGCATTTCCGCTACTGTGCTCGTTTCATACGTTGAGCCAGTACCCGATAGTTTGATTCGTGTGGTGAAAATATCACCTGAGTCTGAAGTAATTGTTACGCCGAAAAGCCGCACATCGATCCACAAGGGGAGTAGTTTAGTGCATACGGGAGAGATGACGGAATCAAGATTACCATCTGAAACGTTGGATAAAAGTGGAAGAAATGTGAATAAAGATGGTATGCTCATGCGAGGGGTTGATAGATTTATTGCAGCAAAATTCTTTGGCAATGCGAATGACGGGAATTCGGGATTGAAGGTTTGGGTTAGCAGACAAATGTTAGTATCAGATCAGTTTAAGGGTATTAAATTTGTCCAGGTATCATTAGTCGAACCTAACGGACTCAAGGATACATCATTATTGTCGGATGATTTAGAAGGTGAGAAATTGGCGCATCAGATTATTGCTGAGCTTGATTACTGGCGATTTTCACCGGGTGATCGACATGTGGCACTATCAAGTTACTTGTGTAAAATCTTGAGGGTACAAGATATGACAGGATTTATGGTCCGGCTGAGAGCAGCACCTCGGGCTTTAAATATGATTGGATTGAAGGACAAAACAAGGTTAAAAGGAGTTCAGGAAGTTAAGATTTATCCGATTGATGCAAAATCGACGAGTTTAATAGATAGGGAATGCTGGGGGAAGGTTAATTCATGTCAGAATCAAGATAGTGTGGAGTCAATAGCCTTTAAACATTTTTCCAGCAATGAAAGTTTAACAAATAGTTTGTTAACGGGACCGATAACGGATGGAATGCTTATACCTATGGAAATAGATTGTATAAATAAAATTCAATGGCCCGGGGGAGTTGTTCGATTTGAACCATTATTATCGGAAGAAAGTCGAAGGGATGGTATTACTCCACGTTGGATAAACGGAGGGATTGAAGAAGTTAAGGTGAAGATTGAGACGGCACAGTTACTCAATCCGTTGAAAGAATTGAGTAAATGGAATCCTGGAGTATCTGTTCCGACTAGATTTGGTGAATACAGTGGAATTGACGAGATACTCAAGACTATTTACTTTTGGGTAACTAATTCATTTTCAGTTTTGGTTACGGGGGCACTGGGGTCGGGAAAAACGACAATTGGCCAGCTCATAGTACATAAGTTAAGCACAGAATTGCTATATAGCAGTGTGTATATTTCATGTAAAAGCCAAGTGATTGATGAACAGAATACATCAGCTCAAGGGTTATTGAAGCAGGCAATAGAGTATGCGAGATGGACATGTTTACTGGGGGGAAAAGCGATTGTGGTGTTGGACGATGTGGATCGAATTATTGGAGCGGAAACGGAGGAAAAGGGGAGTAATGAAAATCAACGTAGTTCAATGATTTGTGATTTTTTGCGGGAAAGTTTTCGACGATGTGGAGGAGTAAATGGAAATGTAGTGATACTGGCAACGGCAAATAATGTTGATACGGTGAATAAATCGATTATTCGAAGTGATTTTATTCGAGAAACGATTAGATTGAAGGCGCCGACGAAAGAGGAACGTAATAAAATGTTTAGGAGTATACTGGAAGGGAAAAACATGGGGTCAGTGAAGAGGGAAGAGGTCAATTTGAAAGATATAACGAATCAACCTGGGCAGGATAAGGTTGAGGTGGAAAATAAAGAGAATGGGATGAGAAGGGGAGATAGTGAAGGGAATAAGAAGGCAATGATGGTGATTGATGGAGATATTGATTATAATGACGTTGCACGACAAACGGACGGATATATGCCGGGGGATTTAGTATTGCTTGCGCAACGAGCGAAGAATGAGGTGATGATGAGATGTATGAATACGGGAGAGGAATATATGGTAAAGAAGGGGGATATTTGTGAAGCATTGAGGGGATTTACGCCGGCGTCACTTAGGAATGTTAAGTTACAAAAGTCAACGATACGATGGGATAGCATTGGAGGATTGGGTAAAGTGAAGAAATTGTTATTGGAAACTTTGCAGTATCCGACAGCGTATGGACCGTTGTTTAACAAGTGCACGCTGAGGTTGCGTAGTGGAATATTATTGTACGGATACCCAGGATGCGGGAAAACGTTGTTAGCTAGTGCAGTAGCAGGAGAATGTGGACTGAATTTTATATCGGTTAAAGGGCCAGAAGTATTGAATAAGTATATTGGAGCAAGTGAAAAGGGGATACGGGATTTATTTGAACGGGCGGAGGCCGCTCGACCGTGTGTATTATTTTTTGACGAATTTGATTCACTTGCGAGTAAACGAGGGCATGATAGTACTGGGGTGACGGATCGAGTAGTTAATCAACTTCTTACGTTGATGGATGGAGCAGAGGGGCTTAAGGGCGTATATGTTTTAGCGGCGACGAGTCGACCAGATTTGATTGATGCGGCTTTGTTACGTCCAGGACGACTGGATAAGAGTATATTGTGTGATTTACCGGATATTCAGGAACGCTATGAAATATTGAAGGCAGTAAGCAAGAATATGAACATTGGGGAAGATGTGATGAGAGGTGACAAATTAACGGAAATAGCAAGATTGACTCAAGGGTATAGTGGAGCAGATATGCAAGCCATTTTACAAAATTCTCAATTAGAGGCTATTCAAGAACTGTTGGAAGAGGAGAAGTTGAAGCAGGATAATAGTTCACTTTATGAAGTGAATAAAGTGGCCAATGAGATAGCGTATATTCAATTTGCTTATTGCGAGGAGACGTATGAATTTGGTAAGGATAGAGTGGGCAAGGTAATAAGGGGAGAAGAGGGAAGAAATGAATTGAGACCAGATATTTTGAAGATGTATAGGGGAATTAACCAGAAAGGGATGGAGGGAGGGAGGGTGGAAGGATTGAGGGAACGTAGTGAGGAAGTCGGGAAAAATGTAGAAGGGATTGTGGTGCAATGGAGGCATATATGGAAGGGATATAAATCTTCACAAGCATCATTGAGTGAAAAGGAGAGGAAGAGGTATGGAAGTATATATGATAGATTTGTAGCAGGTCGACGAGGAAAAGAAGGGGAAGAAAAAGAGGAGGGAATTTTGGGTGTTGGAACTAGGACAACATTGATGTAGACGTTAGAGTGGCGATCCCGGATGAAGATGAGACGAGACAAGGTACGGGGGGGGGACCGTTTTAAGTTCTATGGATGGGATGAGATTGGGGGAGTGTAGATGAGACGAGATGAGGGGTAAAGAAATTTTTGGGGATATCGGATTTTGGTGTTGGAGTATGGATAGTGAATGAACTCGGGGGATTTAGCAGGTAGCCGGCAAAGCCACGACCGCAGCATCGCGAAGGTGCGGCGAAAGGTTCGGCAGACCGTGGCCGATCGAGTGAGCGGAGCAGTGCCGGCTAGCAGGCGCCGCGCAAACGTTGGAGGCCTCAAGCCCGGCTGCGCGCCCGATTCATCGGGAGAGTCGGGGTTTGGCGATCGGGGCAGGGGAAATGGAGATTGGGTTGTGTTGTGCGGTGTTGTGCGGTGTTGTGCAGTGCCGTGTAGTGCCGTGTAGTGCCGTGTGCTGCCGTCCCTTTTGCCTCTTCTCAGTCTTCCCATCTTCCCATCTTCCGTCTACTTTGCTCCACCTCTTCCCTTCCCCCCACGGCACCTCTCCATCCTCCCTCCATCTTCCCCTCCCTCCCCTCCTAATTCTTTCATATCTATTCCTTTCTCTACATCTTCACATTGTTTTTCCAGCCTCGGCTTCTTTACCATATCCTCCTAACAATTCTCTCCCCACTACTCTATTTCTACTATACTTCAAAACTCTCTTTATTTACTCGTGTTTACCCAGTTTATACTTATCTCAACAATTTTCTTCCCCATCTCCTCTCTTTACCCTAGCTAAACACATCTAAATGTTTCCATAGCCTAGACTTCAAATTTTTTAACCATCTTCTCCCCCATTCAAACCACATTTTAAAACTTCCACTAACCTAGACTAGCCTAACTTAGCCTGATCGGGTTATATACAATCTTTAATCCATCATACACCACATCACTTTACATCGTATCAATTCCCTCTTCTCCTTCCATTACCCCCACAGTCCCACTTCCATTAACTTTTTCTTTCACACATTTTCACTTTTTTTTACATAAAACTCACCCTTCTCATCCATTTATTACCCTTAATATCCCCACTCAAAGCTCAAATGGACGAAAAAATACCATTCCAGTCAAATTTGTCGTCAGGCTCGTCCCCTCCACCTATAAGACACCGAAAACGGCATAACCATCAAAGTAATTATACTTCCAGCTCGCATTCTAATCGCTCACACCACTCTCTATCCCACCATTTACCAACCTTACGTCTTAAACCTGACGATATACTACCAACAGTAAGTTATCCATTATTATTCCATATAACTTTTCTTCATTATAACCCGCCCAAGTTTTCCCATACCTATGCTTACAACTCCCTCTAGCTTGACCAATTTCTCCTTCGTCTCTCCTCCCGTCTCGAACTCGTAGAGTCCTACGGCCACCTCAGATTTGACGCTGGTGTCGATAAAATTTATTCTACCCTGGTAAACGTTCGTGACTCTTGCTCTCGTGTTGTCGGTGACTCTAAACGACAAGCCCGTATCTTTGTCGAAACGCTGGAAGAACGTTATAATGATACTCTCGCTACCAGAGAAACTCTAGAACAAAAAGCTCAACAAGGCATCTTAATCCTTGAAGGTTTACTCGCCGATTTTGAATCTCACGTTCAAGCCGGCCTTGTTAAACTACACCCCAACTCCTTAAGTAATGCCTGGCGTCAAGTCGATCTTAAACGAGTTCAGAGTTTACAAGGCGCTCGACAAACCCTCGACGATGGTATATGCAAGGCTATTCGTGCCACCGAACACATTCAAGATGGCATCGAAATCGCCGTCGAAAAAGCTCTAATTCGTGCTCGTGAACATGGTCTCATCACCTACAAAGATTTACCCGCTCCCTGGCGTGTTAATCCCCATATCGTCTCAGGTTACCGCTTTAATGACCATCCTTGGGATTGCTTAAAGTCTACTTTATCCGTCAACAACGAAGTCTTCAATATCTGGTCCCATTTTATCGGTTTAATCGTCGTCCTATCTATCGCCATTTATTTTTACTCCAAGGCTTCTCCCTTCGCTTTATCTTCCCCTTCGGACATTTTCATTACAGGCATCTTCTTCATCGCCGCATGCAAATGCCTGTTCTGTTCCACTGTTTGGCATACTTTTAACAGTATTTCCCATCAGTCCACCATGGAACGATTAGCATGCATCGATTATACCGGTATTTCTTTGCTTGTGGCCGCTTCAATCATTACCACTGAATACACTGCTTTTTACTGTCAAATGAAAAGTCGTTGGTTTTATATAGCCATAACCGGCTTCCTCGGCTTATGCGGTGCTATGACCTCGTGGCATCCCACCTTTAACCGTTCGGATTACGCTTGGTTGCGCGTCGTCTTTTATTCGTTCTTAGCCGCTACCGGCTTCGTCCCCGTTCTTCATCTCACCCTAACCCGTGGATTTCCCTGGGTTTATCACTTTTACGCCCCTATTATTTTCAGTCTTGCCTTTTACTTATCCGGTGCTGTTCTTTATGCCTTGAAAATGCCCGAGCGCTTGTGGCCAGGTGGTTTTGATTATATCGGTGGAAGTCATAACATTTGGCACGTAGCCGTGCTAGGCGGTATTGTACTTCATTACCGTGCGTTAGTCCACTTTTTCAATCGTGCCCACGAAATGGCTGACGACATTTGTCTCGGTATTACTCCCGCTTGATTCTCTCCTGCTCAACGCTGAATCAGTCTAAATCCTTCCACCTTCACTTCTACCCGCCCAAACCCTCGAGCATTCTCTCCATATCTCATTATATCGAGCTTGGGTTCACTCCACATGCATGCCCATCCCTGCCCACCTACACTCTAACATCCTTGGGGTCTATTCCAATCCGATTTGATCGTTTTGCTATTCCTAGAATGTACTTTTAACACGTCAACGCTTCAAAAGTTTTACTCAATCTTACATACTACTACCACCATCACTCCCCTATATAACATTCCTCCCCTCCCTTTGTGCCTTGTACGAATCCACGCGTTTTCGTGTTTATATCGCTCGTACTTGTCGTTAACTTCAATTGGTGTCATGCCAACACAAAATATTCTTTTCTACATGCGCGCGCATAATCTTGGGTTTAATGCTTTTATTGCCCCTGTTTGCCAAACCGGAGCACTGGTACACTGCCTCTTCCTTGGTACACCTTAACAACAATACACCCCAACGTAGTCAACCGATGCATATGTGCGCATCACTGCTTCGTTTCTCAAGTTACATGCTGTCACCAATCCCTCCCTCGTTTAGTCACCTTGTGTAACATTTTCTCCCAAAGTACGTACCCATGAAACTCACTATCCATTCGACCATTTCACCATTACCCATCCCCAACCATATCCCTTTTTCACCTAACCAAAATCAGACCGCCTGCGGCATAGCTACTAACTGCCCATGCACGCTCGACAAATCAGTCCAAGAATCCGATCACCTCCCCCAACCTGTACCTTCTCCAGTTCGCAATTATGCTGTACTCAATACTCCTCAAGTCTCCTTCAGGACGATTCTTCTAGCCCACGCTCCCCCAAAAATGTATAAACTTACCCTAATCATGCATACCTTGCTGAGCCACATGTTGAACTGTACAACTCCACCATAAACATCCCAGTATACTCAAGTGCAAGCCATAAAAGCTTTCGCCGTTGCAAGGCATTCCGTACATAACCAGCCTACTTAGCCTTTCCATTACCGAGAACCCTCATTATCCGGAGGGAATACATGCTATCTGTTTCCCTTTGTGCACCATGCACGCAAAATCCTTCCAACGCTAAAACAAGCTAAGTGATTAACACTTCGAACGTGAAGACCACCGTTAATGCTCATGTTTGCATGCCCACGGGTGGTACAGCGAACAAATGTACGATGAAGTGACGTAATTTGCATGGGATTATTTAAACTTAACCGGCTTCAGCCCTAGCTATCATGTTATGACGTAGTAAGATAATGAGGCTCGCTTTCAGATTCGTCTGTGCGGTATACATCTTCATCTTCTTCCACGATTACATGACTTTGAGATGGTTCACCGCTACTATCCGTATCGTCAATTTCCTTTTCTTCCCTATGGCGAGACCGTGTATGTGCGGAATATGAACGACCAAAACTCGGCCCCCTAAACATTGTACGGTTCTTACGGTTCACCATTACACTTCCCCCACTCTTAGACGCCATAGCTAAGCGCGGAAATTTCACGTTAGGCGTCGACGGCGACAGCCTCCGAATTGCAAACAATAAATCCTTCTCATCTGAGTCTCTATCACCACCTCCCGACTTCGACAACTCTGATTCTGATAACGCCGATGTTGTAGACGATGTAAAAACGTCCTTTTCAAGCAAACTCAACCCTCCACCACCTCCTTCGTGCTTAGCTAGTCTGTGAAATTTGAACATTCCGTGACTGGCAGGTCGCGGACTTCGGCTTCGTTGTCTTGGCTCATCAACATTTAGGCTTGGATTTATTGGTGATGCTAAACTGATATTAGCCGTGGTAGTAGTTGACGTGCTGCTGATACTACTCGCTTTGCTATGCCGTCGAACGTGTAAAGGCATAGATCGGATTGACGACAGACTACTACTGGTACTTCTTCGACTATGCCGACCAGAATAGCTCCTTCGAGCAATTTGGGTTAAATTTGCATGGGCTTGTTTAGAAAATCCTCCAATTGGAGATGGATAACCACGAAATGACGATGAGGAAGATGTTCCACCAGGAAATGTCACCTGTAAATACTGGTGTAGACCTGCCTCTATTCGCGTTGCATTAACGGATGATAAAGATATCATTGAATTATTAGTGAAACTCCGCTCTGATCCTGACTTTCTTCGACCCTCGATCGAATATCTGACATGAGAATTTACCCCTTTGGATAAACGAGATACTTGTTGACTATTAACAGGCTTCGAGGTAACTTCAACCTTAGGAAGCGGTATGGGCCTCTTCTTTGATTTGCGACCATCTCCAAAACCAGAGTAAAGTATACCCAAACGACTTGTGAAGGAAAAGATTCCATTTGGGGAGGCCCGCCCAGCCTTATCCATCCTACCCGTCCTTTGTCCAGTTGGTTCCTGGCTTCCAACACCATTTTTTCCTTTTTTAACTCCACGCTCCAGTTTAATCCATTTCCTTATATCACTCAACCCATAGGCTCCACTTTCGCTACCAGAACGTGCCGAACTCGTATTCGACGGTTTAAAAAGGAATCCCAAGGAAAACACACCTCCAGTTCCACTGTTCCATCCTGCCCCCCCCCCCTTTGTATCTTCCACCTTTTTCTCCGCACCCCCTGTTGTCGGGCCCTTCATCGATGGATGCCTAATAATTTGGCTCTCACTTTTTGATGCTCTTATCACAGATGCTCGTAATCCTGATTGACCCGAGCAAATCACCAACGGCGTAAAACCCTGTCCAGATGATGCTTCACATTCTATTGGACTTTTGCTAACACTTTCATCATCTTCCCTGCTTTTTGGCCAATTTCCCCCGCTAGTTTCATCTGCTTCATTAATCGTTGGTTCTACACGTTCAATCGGTAAATTATTCGCTGCACTAAGAAAACGTAACGTATTTCTCTCCGACTCCCTCTCCCGCCGTCTATGCTCTCTTCGTGATGCCTTTCTTTGCTCTTTTTCTATCAACAAATTCCACCAACCGGCCAAGGCATCACACCTTTGTGAAAGTACGTGTTCTTTCACCATTCGTATATCAACCCCGGCATTTCTCATCCTCTCGAGTGTTAACTGTTCCAGTTCTGTTGAAAAAGGTGCTGGCTGGGTTAAGTTGAGAATTGCTATTTGCTGGGGTGCATATTCACTCAGCCATGGGTGAGCCAGGACTTCCGATAAACTGGGTCGTAGTAGCGGTCGCTTTGAGAGTAAAGATTGTGCCAATTCTTTTGCACTATTAGGAACATTACTTGGGTAATCTGGCTCTTGGGTCAATATTTTGTTTTTCTGCTTTTCTTCATTTTCATCGTCAAAGGGTAAGCGTCCGCATAAAATTGCATATAGAATGACACCTAGACTCCATACATCAACTTTCTCTCCCGCGTACTTTTCACCCTTGATCATTTCAGGTGCACTGTAACAAATTGTGCCACACCATGTTCGTAAGTAACTTTGCTTTCCCTCATACTCGCGTATAAAGCCAAAATCAGCTAGCTTTACGTTGTCATGCTTATCCATTAAAATGTTCTCCAATTTTAGGTCACGATGCACACATGATTGCCTATGCACATATGCTACCGCCCCAACTAACTGACCGAAAATTCGCTCAGCTTTCCGGAGGGGAAACGTATCATTGTTGGCAACATACGAAGATAAATCAACCCCTGAGCAGTACTCCAACACCAACCAAACGAGATTTTCTGTCACGATGACTTCGTACAGCCTTGCAATGTGCGGATGATTAAACTGGCGATGATGATGAATTTCACGCGCGAGATTTGGATCATCTTTTTTGGCAGACTTGAGTACAACTCTTGAGTTATTCGTAAGTTTGTGCTTCGCTAGGTAAACTTTCCCGAACGAGCCTTTCCCAATTAACTTTCCCAGAGAATAGTTTCCAACGGACGAAAGGTTAGGCGACGAGAATTCACTGTTAAAAAACAAGTTAACTTTAACTCGATGTGAGAAAAGCCTGGACAGCCAGCCTTGTGAAAATGTATAACAATGTTGACTAATATCCGGTAGTCCAAAAGTGTTACTTACTTGAGGAGTTCTGAGTAGGAATCCACGAGCTAAATCCCAAAAAAAAAGTTCAGTTACTGTATGCACAGTTTGGATGCTTAATAACAAATGTAAAGGATATTTTGCGTATTAAAAGTTTCACGAGACGAATGGTTTGCAAGGTATGTTGACACGTATACATGTCGCGTCGACATAACCATTGTTTAAAGAATAATAAGAAGGGCATGTAGATAAATAAAATAGGGTACCTTTTTCCTTTGGGCGATAACGTCCGCTGTAGCCTTGGGTGCGGACAAGTGAGGTAGGTCGGGCGGCGTCATGCGAGTAAGAATCGCAAATATTTAAGCCGTCCCGATGAATCTAAAGGCTCGTATAAGAAAATTGAGAAAGATAATGATCCTATAAAAAGGGAAGAGTATCGACTGTGGTAGGGGAGGCATGCACGTCTATGGGCTTTCAATATGACGTGGTGTACAGTCTTCAGTATGCACCACGCCCGCCCACAAACACACAGCGATACACTGAATTCGCTAGTGGTCGAAGAGCGGGGAAGCCGAAGACTAGAGGGGAAGAGTGGAGAATGTCAAAATGATAAACAGAATCTGGAGATTTATATACTCGAGTAAAGGCAGCGTATTAAATAGAAAATTAGCAAGGAAGATAAACGGGAGTTGGAACATAAATGAAAAATCACTACCTGGTATGTAAAATTCACGCTAGAATATTTTCCAGAAAAGCTTATTAAAAATGCGCCAATTGATACACATTAGCCAACAGGAAGAATTCTGCATTTCCCATGACTTTTTAAGCATATAAATGGCTTTTAGATTCAGACGTCCTGTCAAGATATAGCAAGTTTTTAACGGGAGGATTGTCTTGATAAAGTAACCATGAAAAACAATTTAGGCGCGTGGGGAAAAGTGATAAAAGAGAGAACGGTACGAATAGAAGGAAAGATAAAGTTGGTGGATGGGTAGATGATTAGATGAGGATGAAGAGAAAAGTAAATGAAGGAATAATTGCGGCGTTAAGAGGGAAAATGATAGAAGAAAAATGTCGATATTGTGTGTAAATTAAGATGACGATACGTCTGTATTGGATAAAATGCATTCCGGAAATTCCTTACGAAAATGGAATGAACTGATCAAAATATTGGGCTAATAAGCCGAAAAACAGAAAGAGTCGGGAAAAGATAGAGGTAGACGGGTATCGAGGCTAAGAAAAGATAGGAAAGATCATTAGCATTAATATGTAGAAAGTTGGTTTCAGTGAAAGATTGGTACAGTTTAAAGGAGCGGTTAACGACGGCTAGGGTGAAAAGTTTAAGCGAAAAATTTGAAGAGAATGCGACGGTAAGGACAGTAGTGTTGAAGGTACAATTGGGCAAGACTAGCCGCTAAACTTTCGAAAGAGTAAAGGTGCAGAGCATGTTTGAGTCGAGAAACATGATCGAGGGGTATAGTGACATATTTCACGGAGACAGTAGGACAATGGAAGATGTATTGAGACGGGAGTGGAGTGCCGGATAGGGGTCAAAAGCGGTAGAGCAGTTAGCATGTGAGAGGGAAAATAGGCAGAAATAAGAAGGGGTTAACCTCGGGTAATTGGTGGACCGTAAGCATGTGTGTTTAGTGTAGCAGTAAGTATGATTAACTGAACAATGTATGAATCAGCAGATGTATATGAAAAGGGTGAAAAGAGGTAAGGGTGGGAAAAGGAAGAACAATATAAGTGGATGATTGAAATAGATTTTAGGTAGAGATAATGAATAGTGAGAACATAAGAAAGCGATGATATAATCGAAAGGAAAAGTAATTAAGAGGATGATACGAATTTGAAAGGTCGACGGCACACGATTGGTCAATTGGTGTAATTCGAGTTAAATATAGATTGAAGATCATACATTTACGCATACGAATGATTTGATAAAAATTGTAACGTTTACCTGTACTGGAAGTAAGGTAGAAGACAAGGGATAGAGTAAATAATTAAGGTATAATAAAACAAAAGCCGTGGAGAATTAATGAAAAAAATAATACGATATTAGCGAAAAGGGTTTAGGAGGGTGAACAAGTTAACGTTAACCAACTAGACAATAAACCCAGTTAAACATTTGGTTAATATTAGACATGATAAACGGACAAATTTGGTAAAAAAGAGTTTTTTATTTCGACAATGTTTTCCGTCACCAAAATGTTGGCGAAAATTTATTCGAAGCGAGAATGGTCACGTGACCTTCTACTGCACCGGTTAGTCAGCGGAATTGGGAAATCGTAAGGGGAATGTGTAGGGCGCAGGCGGTGGCAGGGGTGGCATGCGAATAGGTGCCCGTACGGGCTCTGTTCCAGGGCCCCTATCACCATTTTGATAGTCGTTACTCTTGGGACCGGGCAGGGTCGGTTAATGATTCTTGTTATCCAGATACCCTAGAATTGATTTAAAGTAAGTCTAGGGTAGTAAACGGATTAATCTGTTGTTGTCCATGTAGAAATATACACTAATAAATTCTACTCTTCAGTATAGGTCAAAGTTTGGTTGTTTAAGTGAACATTTATTGGTCTAATATATATACCTTGCATTTCTGCCTAGTTAGGGAATAAATATTTGGTTGATTGGGAAATGCTGCTTTGTAAAAACCTCACATTCATTTCCACTTACATTTACATCTTCATGAGTATTACTGTGAAGCTAATTCACAAAAAATTCACAGACTATCCCACTTCTTTCCATGGTCAGCTTCCGAGACGTAGACTGCGTTATACTGGCAGTTTTGCCGCTAGGTTGCACACCGGAACACAGAACCAATTTCTATGGGAAATTACTCCATGGTTTTTCGGTGATTTTATTTCCAATTGCAATACTTTTAAACTGAACCCTACGTTTGTATTTACAAATTTTTGCTGTTATTTCCTTGTCGGAGGGATTACGAATATTCCCGTGTGTGTAATGGATAACGAATGAAGGTAGAAAACAATATTGAAAAAGACAGTCTTAGTTAAACGTTGCAACCTCCGGGATTGGGATAGTTATCAAGTCACAACTTACACTATCAAAGAGATAGATAAGAAAAGTAAGCTAGGACAAAAGAAAAGTTGACTGCTGCTGTCAAAACCATTGTGCGGTCTCAGCCAACAAACATTCCGATATTGTTCTTCTCGTACATAATAACTTTGTGCACGGAAAAGCGCAAAGAAATAAATCTACCGTTCTTTTAAACTGGATTGATCAACTTACCGTGAACGATATTGTCCGGCGTTAATACACTCAAGTTGAACTTAAGGCTGTCTACACTTAAAACCCTATGGATATAAATGATTATACCAACAAACAAACCGGCAGACCATTTCCTACGCAGTTTACTCTAACTAACGCAAAATTTGCAATCAGATTCCCTTATCCAGTGGATCATTCATTAGCCTAAACAGGCGTATGTGACGATAATCTACATCTCGCAATCAATCGGTAGCCGTATAGTTCAGTGTGTTTTACGTAAAGTTTAGAGCATGGGTGACTCGAACAATGTTTCAAGAAGCATTTGAATAGTGTACGAGTTAAGTTTGCAATGCAAAGAAGGTCTTGTTTAGAAGGATATCTAATTCCGATACTTGTTGAGTTTCGAGGGTGCGAACGGGTGAGCCTTAAGAAACAAAAGATGGTGTAGGAAAGCTTTGAACGTAGACACGCCGGGACATTGCAAGCAATCAATTAATCAACATTCTGACACTCAAACTCATTTGCTTTGACGATTAGTCAAATGTAAAACTTCAACAATCGCAGGGCGTAGGGTCCGATTAACCCGAGATAAGTCAAGGCATCATTAGTGCCGTGATAGCAGTTTAATACGTCCAGATACCTTTACCTTTCTTAAAGTGTTCCTAATATAAGTTGTCAAGCTGTTAAACACGACACTTTTATTTCAAATCCGTTAGATCTTCTCGCATAACAGTACACCTTTGCCAAAGTTATTCGACGAAAACCTTCAAATTCATCTTTTTTTTCCCATTTCAAACCTCATCACCAGTACCACCAAGTTATCGCCCACCTGGCACCAGCTAAACTGTTTAGCTCATTTTTCCTTCTCCGTTATCCATGCGGCGTCTTTTCATTCCAGCTATCTTACGTATTCATACTTTATTCTCCTCGTAAACGTCAATATCTTTATTTCACATTACCACAAGATCGGGCATCTTCCTTTAACTTGCTTTTCCTTAATTTAATGATTAAATTTACCTCAAGTCAGCTTCAACATTTTAATTTTTTCCAATCTATTCAATAACCCCTACACCCTAAGCTCTACTTACTAAATTTAACCTTCAACCAATGTCGGCAAAGCCGCCATTAAAAAATCCCTTCTCAAAAGTTAAAGTCGTCGCAGAGCACTATACATCTCCAGAATGGCCTTCTCCAGACGAGTGTACTCCCATCAAACCTACCAAAAGTTTCCGGTCTTTGTCTACTCGATCTTATCCAGATTCTCAAAATTCCGATTTAGATAACTTGACCAGTGTTAAATCTTTACTTCGTTCTTCATCAAGGTTTTCCTCCACACCTTCGCTATCAGAGGCTACCGCTACACAAAGTAATGAACCTATATATCTCCGGATATTTAACTCCTTTCGACAAAACCCCGATCAAATCCAGGAACAACGGTCCATTATTAACTCATCATCATCGTTAAATTTACACAGTTCAAGTGCTTCAGATACAACTTCACCTCCTCCAGTCCCCGGCCATGGAAAATCTTTCGATATTAAGAGTGCCATCAAAGCTACCGCCAAAGTTTCTCTTGCCCGAAACCTTAAAAATAGGCATCTACAAATGATCGCATTTGGCGGTAGTATCGGTGCCGGTTTATTCGTGGGTCTAGGACACTCCCTAACTGTTGGCGGTCCATTAACTGTTTTAGCGGCCTTCGTTATAACCGGTGTAATGATCTATTTCACTATGCAGGCTCTTGGTGAACTATCCGCTTTATTCCCCGTAGCAGGTTCTTATTCTGCTTTCTCTACCAGATTCCTCGATCCTGCCTGGGGCTTCGCTATGGGCTGGAATTATACAATGCAATGGCTTGTAACATTACCCTTAGAAGTCGTTACAGCTTCCCAAATTATGCATTTCTGGAACAAGGTTAACGTTCCCACTGTAGTTTGGGTAACTTTATTCTTATCTGTTATCTTCATCCTTAACTTGTTCGACGTTAAAGTTTACGGCGAAGCTGAGTTCGTATTTTCCACCGTCAAGGTTATCGCCATCGTCGGTTTTATCCTTCTGGGAATCATTATCAACATAAATGGTGATGGCGTAACCTTAGGCAAGGAGCCACGGTATATCGGGATTCATTATTGGAAAGATCCCGGTTCAACTACTAACGGTATTAAAGGCTTGCTCACCGTATTAGTATTAGCTGCTTTCACATTCGGCGGCACGGAACTCGTCGGTCTGGCTGCTGCTGAAACTGCTAATCCAACCAAATCTATCCCCACTGCCATCAGGCAAGTTTTTTGGCGTATTTCTGTACTATACTTAGTCTCAATTCTCCTTATCGGCCTCTTACTTCCATACAATGATCCCCGTTTGCTCGGATTTTCCGATGATGCAGCTGAAAATTCTGCTTCCCCTTTCGTTCTAGTTATACAAGATTCTGGAATCGCTATTCTACCCTCCATCATGAACTTTGTTATACTCATCGCCGTTATTTCAGTTGGCAATAGTTCTGTTTTTGCTTCATCTCGTACACTCGTTGCGCTAGCTCAACAGAAACAAGCTCCTAAAATTTTTGCCTATGTTGATCGCAAAGGTCGGCCATTAGCTGGTATTCTCTTCGCATTTGCCATAGGCTTGTTGGCGTTCATGGCTGGTACCAAATATGAAGATGAAACTTTCAACTGGTTGCTCGCCATCTCCGGCCTATCTTCTTTATTCACATGGGGCTCTACCTGCTTAGCCCACATTCGCTTTCGTCAGGCTTGGATTGCCAGCGGTCGTTCCGTTAATGATTTAGTCCATCGATCTAGAACCGGCACTATTGGTTCATGGATTGGCCTAGCCTTGAACATAATAATATTAATTTCCCAATTCTGGACCGGCGCCGCTCCCATTGGCTTCAAAGAAAACACCTTCGCTGAAAATGTCTATAACTTCTTCAGTTTCGTTCTTGCCGTGCCCGTTGTTGTTATTCTCTACATTGGTTATAAGGTTTACAACCATACGAGCATTGTCCGCCTTGCTGATATGGACTTAAAAACCGGATTGTATGAACACCCTACTATTGAAAAATCATCCGATGATCACGTTGTCGGCAAAAAAATATCGCGGGTTCGAAAAGTTTACGGTCTTTTGTGTTAGCCTGGCTTCCTCTCGTAATTAATATTTTTCGGATGTATCTAACTCTTAAGGGTTTGCGTCAGGTTTTCAAGGGAATTGGGAGTGCTAATTCGTGAATCCACCATTAATTTTTCAATCATGTAACTTCTCACTGTAATAGCAATTGGGCTGGGTAAAAGATTTGGATATCAGTGGGAAATCGGTGCGTGAATCTCTGATATAAAGTCCTCTTCTTCTAATCATATAATCATCCAATCGAATCGGGTGATCTGTCCTGCAAATTGTTTATCCTTCTTCCATCGTGTCCCAAAAACGCCTAGGCCTTGCAAATATAATTGATAATCACTTTCCCACAACTATAGAGCGCCATCCTAACTATGCCAAAGTTGCCTTGGGTCATTCGTAAAAGGGTTCATTGAATTCTTCTATCCTTTCACCCCTCCATAAGCAAACTAACTCATATAGCAGGGGTTTCACATTCGAAGAAATCAACAAGCGAATGCATGCAACTATCAGTCGAAGCCTATGTCTGCTAATTATCGTCATTACATTGTTAAAACTTCTTAGTCCAACTTTAGCATAGCCTCAAATAATCAAAGTACAAACGACCGAAAACGAAGAAAAAATGTTTCCTCCTAGTCATTAACATGGTGACATATATCATCATGAAAGCTATTTCTAAGCATACTCACACGCGTGCATGTGGATTTACACGTGTATAGAGCCACCTGAGTATTTCATGTAATGATAAATTGAGGATAGTCTGAGCCTAAACAGAATGATACACAGTATCGAATCCTGAATTATTGGAGAAATATTAATCTTCTTTGCGAGTAAAAGACGAAACAAGGCCAACAAACCGGCCGCTAGGCCGAGTAAATATATTTGCCCGCGTCAGAGTGTGAATGCAAAGGTTTAACGTAATGGTTGTTAAGTCGTTTCAATTTCTCTCGGTTTGTAGAATCAGTGAAATTCACTTACACAATCCGGGTTAAGGTCAGGGTGGTAGATGTGTATCGGTGAAGCCTCAATTAATAAATTTGCTCCGCAAACTTAATTCGGTAAAAAGGGCTAATTCAGGCCCTAGGAAATTCGGAAAAGGTCGAGTACATATGTTCTTAGTGGTATATAATCTTGTATTAAAACAATTTATCCAACGTGCGAGACTCGAAAAATCTGAAAGATGAATTAGTTGTAACGTCTTCGATATAGCGGGTGGTAATACAACTCACTTCATTCAAAGCTTTAGTATCATTTATTGCCATTCGTTTGTGTAAAATATTCTTTCTGCGTGCCAAAGTATGCTTATCGAAGGGATCGTTGAAATTATGTGGAGGGGAGTGTTCCGATGATGGAATGTCATCTGGTACTGATATTATATCAGATGAAGAAGATTCTTTCGTGTTGGAGTGTATTTTGTCAACAGCAGAATGAAGAGTATGCGAAGAAGGCAAATTGTTGTGCCCGCCGCATTGGCGTTTGCGCTTCTTATTATGGGATTCTTGTTTATCCGTATCAAAGAACAATTTAGTGGTCCGATGTGACTTTTTGGACTTATGTTTCGAGGATTTGCGTTTGGACTTGGTTTTAATATCTCCAGAGTCTTCGTCATTGTAATGCTTATTTGGATGTTTATTCGTGCGTTCTGTGCTAGACGATTTGTCACGAGTTACAAGAGAACAGGGGGACTTGGACTGTTGCTCAGACGGGGCATTAACATTAATGGTGGGTTTTAAGAAACCACCCGAGACAAACTTAATCAAATTCAGGAAATCCTGATTAGGTGATGAAAGAGACGCCAACTGCGATTTCTGAGTTGATGTATTAGAATTTATAGGTATCGGAGATAATAGCCTCGAATTGGTGTCAGCAACTGTGACATTAACTTTCGCCAAAACATCGTTGACTCGATTTAACACGCTTTGTAAAGCTATTAACCCAGCACGATCATCTTCGGCATTTGAATGATTAAAGCCTAAACCACAAGTATCTTCGCCTTGGTTTCGTAGTTTATTAATGCGAAAGGCAGATTTGGTACTGCATTTGTAGCCCAATCCAGCATGGTTAATATTGCCATTAGAGGATTTCCCTAATTGGGATCCAGGAACCCAACCCTGGGAGCAAAGCATACGATAGCCAAAGCGAGTGGTATTGCTTGACCACTGAGTATTATTCGGATCTGACGGCAATTTAACTCGCCTAAGAAATTTTAGCCCACAGGTTCAATTACACTAACTAAAAAAATTAGAAATAAAAACCTAACAGTCCATAACACCATGAAAAGCATCACCCTACCTGCGTGGTTCACTTAACCCCATGGCTAACCGTAAAGAAATTTTATCATGAAGTTCTCAAGTGGTAGAGACTGGCGATCATTTCCAATTTATTGCTTAAGCGAACATACGACTTGATTACCTAATTAAAGTACGTGTGTGGAGTTAGGTAAGCAGATGGGTGCATTTGAAGGGAAGATCGCGAAGATTAAACGAGAGGAAGAAAAGCTTTACATAGGATGAAGGAAACTGGTGAACAAATTAAGTTTGATTGATATGTCTGACAACATGGGGGTGGATCTTAATTTACAGGGTTAATTGTGTTTGCAATATTACGTTGAAAGGCAAGATTTTGGATAATTTTAAGTATCGTGGAACAGGATTATCGACAACGGAGGGGAGATTTGGAACGATTGTGGAACAAGACCATTTTTCATTGTGTAATTTCTAAGCTTGGGTGCTTTTATAAATTGTGAGGAATTGTGATTAAATTACCGTTTATATTCTTAATGTTCAAGCGGAAGTTTGTACAGGCGTTTCTTTCCACGAAGCTGGACAAGTCGGGCGAAAAAGCTGCCCGTAAAAATGATGTTCAGGCTGACACGGAGATTTTTGATTCACCACGAGGACCCAAAATATTAGCTTCCTCCGTTTCAGTCACTGCTGAGAAAGAATCTACATCGAATTATACGGAAGAACGCAAAGATCAGTCCAGTGAAAACGAGACCAAGCGGACAGATTTGAATGCCCGATTTCCTGTAACTCCGTGTAAATCAAAAACAACGTCACGCTCACGCAATAAAGAAAGAGAAAATCAAGATGAACTAGTTATCCAGATTATTATCGGTTCCTATGAACGAGTTCTTCATGGTATCTTGTTATGCCTCAAAGAGACATGTTTGTCAATGGATGCAGCAGTACCCATTCTATCATCGGCGAGTACTTGTCCAACAGTACTAAAGGCGGATACAGCTAAATTATTTGTTAAATCTGACGCTCCTAACCCACCGGAAAATTTTTCGTTAACTTTTGCTCAAAATTTTATTTTTAGTGCTCATGCAGCGTCTATACGATGCTTAAGCATATCGACACCTTCAAAAGTGTGCAATAAAACCAAGCAACCACGGCGGTATTTGGTCTCGGGGGGTGCAGATTCGCGTATTAATATATATCAGTTATCAGACGCTTCTCCTGTGGCGAAATACCGGAGGCCCTTACCGCCGATATTAAATCGACGAAACGCCTTACCCGCGAATCCGTACAATCGTGAAGTTGGCAGTTTGTTCTGTCATAATTCAGCGATAAATGCTCTACAATTTGTATCGAGAACTAAGCTAATTTCATCATCGGATGATTGTAATGTGGTGATAACACGAACACGGGATTGGGTCCCGTTGTCAAGTGTTAGGGCGCCAATACCAAAAGTAGTGGGTAGGCCAAGTGGAGATACGGCGGGCCCGGGGGATGTCCCAGTGGGTATTAGTAGTTTTGCACTTCATCCAACCGGGAAGTTAATGATTACAGTGAGCCGGAATGAAAAGTGTATGCGATTATGGAATATGGTAACCGGGAAGCGGGCTGGTGTACTAGAATTTAGTAAGAGTATGCTGTCAAGTGTAGGAGAGTCACGCTGCTCCAAGGGTGAGGCGCAAGGCGTAATTTGGAATGCACAGGGAGATGAATTTGTTTTAATATTCCAACGGGGCATCGTGTTCATGGGCATGGTAAGTGTAAATTTAGTATACGCTGCTCAGCTCTGCTAATAAAACATAGGACTCGAAGCCTAAGGCGCGGGCGCTCCCGTCACCAATTACTAAAATACACGATTTTAAGTACTTACCAACTCCATTCGAACACATACTAGCGGTTTCAACGGAAGACTGTCGGATTTTGTTTTATTCTTCACGATTTTTGGAAACTAGTTTCAGCGGTTCAAGCTTAGTGCATCCGCTAACTTCGTTGATGGGATTTTCACCAATAACTGCGGTCAAAAGAACAGTATCCGCGGAAAGTTCACAGTCGGCATCCTTTGCCAATGGACACGAAACAAGTACAAAGTCTGCGGCCACGTTAATTCCATCATCTACGGAATCACCACCCTTATGTATGACAATATTTTCAATTCCATGTTCATTAATTCGTGGTATAGCACCCTCGCGCGTGAAAACCTTTGTGATGCTATCACCGGATGCACAACATCCTCCGTTTTCTAGGCATTTTTTCCTAGTAGCTGGACGAAGTGACGGTTTAATTATGGTGTTTAGCTTATCCCTAGATGCGCTGAACCATGCACAAGCTCGATTTATTGATCCATCACAGGTGGTTATGACAAATACAGTAATATCTTCCGCAGACGTTGGAGATGAACTGAGTGATTCGAGTACATCTTTGCTGCAAGTGCCCTCAAGTAAAGTTGCTCGTTGCATTGGAATTTATGAATCAGGAAACCGAATAACATGCTTAGACGCTTATATTATGTCGAATGAGGGAATGCACAAAACAGAACATAAGTTCAGTGAAGACGGTGGTGATGGTGAGAATGTTGAAAGTTCGGCAAGCGACTTTGAAAGTGGATCAGAATCTAAGTCAAATGAGTCGGTCTAGTAAACGAACATAATCGCGGCGCAAGGACCGCGCATACCATACTGATAAGTTATATTTGTGATAAGCAGTACAAATTTTTCGTACTACACTACACTCCACGCATACACTTGCGATCTTGCATACACGTATGCACGCACGCACCCATTTATACACGAGGAATCGTATTAAAGTGACAAAAGTATTCGTACATTTATAGGTTTACAGTAACTGTAAGCGTATTACTATGTACGAGCAAAATTGGAGCACATCCTGCGCACAAGATATCCAGATCACGCAAATAGCGTAAACTATCTTTTGCACTGCGACCTGTGCCAGGTCGTGGGCTAGGAAGGGTTGTGAAAATGACGGCAGTCGAATTATTTTCACAGGGATCATCATCAGGGTTTTTTACATCGGTACACTCAAAGTTAACACCAGAATACGAGGAACTTGTGCCTCGCCCACTTTTAAGTCTAAAAAGCTCATTAATAATTACGTGCTGAACACGGCTAGGTAACTCGTTGAACGTTAAGTGACGCTTGACTCGGGTAGTGTCGGCAGTAAATAAACCAGCATCGCCATTGTTCAACGGAGATGTATGGGCGTGTGTACGATGGGGTTGGCTGCTGTGATTCGGAATGGGGAGTGCCTCAGTCGCTAATTGGGGCGGATGATGTGATAATGGTGATGGTAGGGGAGAAGGAAAATTTGTTACAGGGGAAGTATCATCATCGGAAATTGTATCAGCGAATTGAACGGACGGTTCATCGTACCCTTCTTGAGCATTTATTAGGGTTTCGGGAACACGACGGCATGAAAACGTAGGATGAATGTCTAATTTGGATACACTAGCATCCAAATGATCATGCAATGAGGATTTGTTAGGTGAAGATATTGTTCGGAGCTTAACCAACTTTTGGCTAGCGTACTCCGATTTATGCGATGTAGATGCATCAATATTAACGGGAAAAGTACGTGCACGACTAATTTTTGGATGAAAATTTTCATTACGAGGGCTTGATAATAATTTAGATGTATCATCGCTTAGACAAGTAGTGAGAGATTGAGAGGTTGAATGGGAACCGTTACGAGTATCTAATAGTTGGCTCATCATGCTAAATGGAACGGACGTATTCACATCGTTTGGAACCTCTATAGATTCTAAATGCCGGGGAAATACGGCAGCCAAAGATGTAGATCGACGAGCGCGACTACGCTGGGTTAAGAGTATAGAAGCGGGAGTCGAATCAATGTCAGTATCATCTTGAAATCCCCAATGATGAAATTGGTGATTTGGCTCGGTAAAATCTCTTGAAGAATTCCGGAAGAGCATAGATAACGAATCATTATGAAGGAATTGGGCGGGTAACCTATGTGAAATAATTCCAAGTTCACCATCGGGTCTAGGTGAACCAAGTGGAACAGGAATTGAAGAGACTGTCGAAGATGTATTATCATTAGCCCGGTACCTTGAAAGGCTTTGCCACCAAGAATCCGAGTGAAGAACGGTTTCAACGTGTTTCACTACGCAGGGATTGACGTTGCGATGCCCTTTAACGATGTACTCGTAGGTGGGAAGATAACCGGAATTTAAGTTGAAAACACGAACAACAGCATCAACTCGAAGTATTTTAAGAAGTTTCTCAACACGAGATTTTTCATCGGGTATATCTTTGGCATGCTCCACGAACACGGATACACGAAGACGAAGGGTTTTATGCCATGATTTAACGGTGTGAAGGATACAACCAAGTTGAAGAACAAAAGCATAAGTGTCAAAATTTGTCGTTAAAATATTTCTCGGTTCACCTGAACTCTCACATGCAAACTCTGCAGACATTTGAATTGGCCAGAGGTCAATCCATTTTACAGGAGATTTTGAAGAGTCTTGTTCCAAGGTGTGAGAATGATGGCGGAAGCGTAGTAAATGGGATAACTGCTGCCAAATTGAAGGAGGAGGCCAGGAAGGATGTTGAAGAGATTGAAAACCTTTAGCAATGGCAACGTTAATTTGAAGATGAAGTAGTAGATCCTCAAGAATAGTAACATAACTACTGGGACTCATGGCGCTTTCAAGGCGATTGGAATCGGTAGGTAAACTTAAGTGATCGGTATGAATGTATGAGTGAGTACTGCTACTTTCAAGTATTGGAGAATCAAGGATTGGGGAATCCGTAGATGTATCGCAAGTTGGATCGGCATAACGGGCATCACGAAGGTTTAGGAAGCCCATGACGACGATATTTGGACGCATTTCACCTAAACCCGCATTAAGAACAATGTTACGAGCTCCCCATTCGATACGAGGGGAAATGGCGATATTCACAAAAGCTTTAATGCGCGAAAAATCTATATATCGAGTTAAAGTGAGTTGCTGACGTTTAATTTCCCAGACTGTAGCGGGAAAATCTTCTGATACGATAATGTGGCCGAGTATGTAGAGTCCGCCTTTCTTGAGAGAATTGCAAAATTGGACCAACTTATACTGGTGACGAGGGTCATTGATTAGTAGAAGGATTTGGGGACGCCAGAACTTAACGTGTTCGTGTTTCAAGCGAAGCAGATACTTGCGAACTTGATGGTATATTAAACTTTGGGTCACATCACCCCAGGGTTTGGGATCAGATGCATAATGAATTATCATGAAGAGGGTTGTCATGATGGTGAGACAGGCGGTGGCGTGAACACTGTCTACGTAGAACATGGCGGCAACACAAGATATAGTTCCAATGGCAGCGGTTTGCCAGGTAAAATATTTGAAGGAGGGGCGGAAATTTGGGGCAGCTTGAATTTTTAGTAAAAAGCACGATAAGTTGGTAACGGTAAAGGTCATTAAGTAGGCCATAGTGGTAAGGGAGGCGATTCGATCAATGTCGGCTAGCATTATAACTTGAAGGCAGATGAAACTGATGATGATAGCGTTTATTGGTTCATCGGATTTGGCGGTACCACGAGAGAATATTCCAAGTCCGGGGAGGAGATTATCACGAGCGAGAGCCTGAAGAAGTTTGGCAGAGCCGATTATGCCCATTAGAACGCTGAAAGCAGAGGTAGCAAGTTCGCCACAGGAAATAAGAATTGCTGAGACATTAACATCAGATATGATGTTAAGGTCAATGTACATAGAATCGCGGGTAACGGTGGAATTGAGGGATAGGATGACGACAAAGTAAAGTAAGAAAGTGACGAGAAGTCCGTAAAGGGTGCCACGAGGGATTGCAGAGCTAGGATTTCGAAGATCCCCAGACATGCAAGCACCAGCAAAGATACCACCGGTAGCCGGAAAGAAGATTCCAAACAGGTTTTGCCAGGATTCATGATTTAGCAGAGGCGAACGAGGCACCAAATTTTGGCGAAACGTTTGCCAGGAAAATCCGGTATAAGTGACGGGAGGGTTTTGAGAGGAGAAAGCGGGAAGGAAAACCGGTGAGAGAGGAATACTCGAAATGGAGATTATGAGGATAAGTAGAAGGGAGTTGGATGATCTGGCGAACATGCTGCTCCCAGCAAGACAGATACTTGTACAAACAAGGGACACTGCAGTAGCAGCGAGGTAGCGAGACCAGAAGAAGCCAGATAGTTCAGAATGGGTTGACTGGCGGGTGAAAGGTAAAGAGTCGATGAAAGCCACGGCATTAATACCCGTGTTGAACATCATACCTAAATAGAAGACAATTCCGATGCTACCACCGAATTCAGGCCCAAGGCTACGAGAAATAAGATAATAGGCACCACCGCTTCGAACGGTGCCATTACTAGCGATAGCACTAAGGGACATGGTAGTAAGAAGGTTAATGATGTAGCAGATGAGGAGTAAACCCAAGATTCCCAAGAAGCCGATTTGACTTGAGATGTAACCGAAGCGAAGAAACATAAGAATACTGAGGACGTTTAGAGTAGTAGAGACGAAGACGCCTTCGAAAGTACCGAGTTTTGCAGGCATGGTGGTCGAAGGAATAATGGACCAAGGAAAACCGTCTGGTACAGAGAAGGATGGTGAAAGGCAAAAAATAGGTCAAGCGACGACAAAGAAACGGATGGATGATGGCGAAAAAAGAGCTTTACTCTATCTCCACCCACACCCTGATGAGAAAGTGACCACGAAGTGAAAAGATCGATAAAGTTACGACTAAAGTAACACCACTTTGGCGAAATTTTTATAAAATCATCGAACCAGATTTGTTGATGTGCCTCGCAAACTAGGATCCTCGCGCTAATCCATGAGAGTTTGTACCGCAGCAAAATGACAAACGAAACGGCAAAATTTATCGATTATGCACAAAGTTTCGCTTCAACTAGAACCCGGTACGCTACAAGCGCAGGTCATGGTACCGTTAAAATATCCACAAATGATTCCTTAGATCCTCCGACAGCCGATACGTACACCAGATTTCGATATCCTTTAAAGCTTGTCTTGCCGCGCGCTCAGCAACTAGAAATTGCCCCACGCGCTAAATGTCTGGCTGAACAAAGTAAACCGGATCAAATTACCCAAACGCTAGCCGATGAACCTGTCACCACCACTAACATCACCACCATCACTCGACTCGTTCATACACTTTTTATCCTTTCTTACGGCGGCGGGGTGGTATCGCAGGATCGCATAAATCTAGAAATCACATTAACGCGAGCAGCCAGATTGATTCTACTCACTCAAGGCAATACCAAAATATTCAAGCGCGAGAATGTCCATACATGCACCACGGGTATGTTTCTTCAAGTGGTACTCTCAGGTTGTTCATCACTTTGTTATATTCCAGATCCAGTACAACCGTACCAAGGTAGCTTTTATGACCAGCATCAAAAATTTATTGTTCTCTCTTCCCAAGTTAGCCTGTGTATATGTGATTGGGTAACTCAAGGCCGCTACACTTTGGGGGAAAAGTGGAGTTTTGATCACTATAACTCGAGAAATGAAATCTGGCTTTCACGAAACAATCCCCTAGATCCATCGGCATGCCCCTACTCGATAAATGAGGCAAAATTACTATTGCGAGACAGCCTAATACTTAGCAATGCTCCAGCCAACCATCACGACTCAGGGAGTCTCGCAGATCCCAGTGTAGCAGATCGGGTTGACTACCAGGGCATTAGCGGCACATTGATTCTTCTTGGACCATGTTTCGAAACGTTAAGCAACTTCTTCCATGATGAATATACACATTTACCACGTCTCGGAATTAGAAAGTGGGATGATGGGGTAATTCAATCTGTACCATCCACTGACATGATGACACAAGAAGAACTTGCTTGTCATGATGAAAAAGTTTGGAGATCTCACCGTATTCAACAAGAACAAGCAAACCACTTACAATGGATAGTTTCTCGAGTACGCGGAAATATCACTATAGTAAAATTTACTGCTAGTAATGTTCAAGCGTGTAAATCATGGCTTTTGGATATGATTCAACGTGAAGGTTCACTATTCTCTCAATTTGGTGATCGCTCTGTATTCTGTTTACGCTAGACAATTTTATTCCAAAGGAAAGTATAGCGCTAACCCATTCAGGGCTATTGTACGGCCTTAATACCGCACCACGAATAAGTGTAATATATATTAAACCACACGATAAAGTAAACTGAGGCCTTAGTTCGGAAGGACGACGGAGCCGGTTTTACGTTTGAACACTTGTCGTGGTGTGACGGTGAATCGCGGGGGTGCGTCAACTACATCATGAAGTCCATGAGATACACGTTTTCGTTCATCCAAAACCGCCCATGGGTTGGTATCCTTTTTGTGGTTTTTACCTTCCTCCTCATCCCAAATATCATCAGCATCATATTCGGCATATTCAATATCAAATAATACATCATCCGGAACTCCACATTGTCGTAGAATTTTCTGTCGAATTTCCTCTTCGCGTTCCCGAATAACTCTTTGGCGTTCTCGACGTAGCTCTAGTTTTTTGTGCAACATTTCCAGTTGATGAGCTCGTCTAGCTTCTAATTTACGTAGTCTGCGACGCTCGCGGAATGTCAAAAGTACTTTTTGCTTTTGACCTGCCCGTTCATACGTTCTCTTTTTGCCAGGTATTCCCGATTCATCGTTATTTAAGGTAGATTTAACCTCAACATTGGGCTTTGTTATATCTTTCCCACCCAATGGAACTTTCCTCACGAGTCCCCTTAAAGGTAACGCTTGATTTACACGTGTGGCATAATCCGAAAGTTTTTCTCCCACGTTAATCGAAAGATTTGTCGCCACTGCGGTCCCTTTGATCTTGTTAATTCCATCGTTTTCAATGTTAACCTTGGGATGAATTTTCCTGCGTTCTTTTGTATTGAATTTCTTTTCTCTAAATGCTTCATAATTAAGAATTCTTTTGAATGACTTAGGTATATCATCCCCATAAGGTTCACCATCTGTTAAAAATTCTTGAGTACTCTTACACCGAGCAAACAATTTTTTGGGCTTTGAGCCACGCCGCATCATCGAATTTCCCTCGTTTCTACTCTTGACACTAAACTCTTCTTGTAATTCATATACACGTACCAACTAGCATCTCTAAACCCCTCTACAAGTTTATCCACAAACAATCTTTTCCCTTAACCCTGAAGTCTCTCCATCTCCAATCCTCCCAAAAATCATTTTTCAACGTGGAACCTTCGCTGCGGGTCATGTGATGTGTCACGTGCCAAAATTGCCGAATCGGGAAAATTTCGAAAATAGTTGAAGAGGAATGACGTGAAGGAATTTGAACAAACCGACAAATGTGGCGAGTCTGTGTTAAATGTGAAACTTTTTTCAACGGGTTAACCAAGTGGTATGTGAGGTGGGACAGGTGGAACATGTAAAGGGTGTACGAGGGCGGTGGTAGTGGTAATGGTAATCTTGGAAGTGAGCGTAACCCTGATATTGTCGTTGCTCCCGGTGTATTAAATACAGCATTTTTAATGACGATTAGAAAGGATAACCACCCAATTTAACATTTTAATTTGTAGCGGTTCATTGAGCACCCATAAATATATCAATGACTTTTTAATTTAACCAAAGGAGTCAAGAGACTTGTGCATGGCTAAATCAACTTCAAAGGCATGATTTAACGTAAATCTAATATTTTGTTAGCCATGAAAACCCTTAAGAGAAAATATTGCATTGTTATTTTTACTATGTACTGGGGGACGTATAGGAATATCAAGAAAATAGAAACATTCAATGCCCTTGATCGCGGTAATCACAATAAAGCCATCCTAGACGTATATTAAGTTAAATTTGACAATGGATTTTTCCAATGCTTATTATGCAACTGTTAATTGAGACGTGGCAGCAGGGGAAGTGAGCTAACTCGACGGAATTTCCGAGTTACGTTGAACTGTTCAAAACATTGTTAGACAATATACGTTAAGCTGTTGACCGTAAACCCATTCTGCACGCACTGCGGTCATCGCAACGCTAAAGTTCAAGTTACTCGCCGCCATTGTTGAAATAATACCCACTATACCACTATACTACTCCCAGCATCAGAAGTAACCGCAATAGCAGCATTAACGCCTGACCAGTACTCAAGCTATCCGGAAATACAGTTGGTTGGTGGGTCAAAATTCGGCCACAACGTTAAATCCGACCACATCTTCTGCGTTCCTAAACCAGTTGATTCGCTACTCCTTAAGTCATACTTCACCGGGATCAAGGATTGCCAGTCCGATAGCATTGGCCACGGTAAATTTGTACAAAGTTATGCTATCCGAGTCCTTTGGTAACTCTTAATCCGAATTTCCTCCAATTTGTCGCCCTTCCATTTCTTAATTTTTATCCCTTTTACCTCTTTTTTCCATTCTAACCATCTTTAATCATATCTTTTTCTTCTCTATTAATTTTCCCTTTTCAAACCTCCTCAATTTTATCCCATCATTATCATCAAATTTTCATCATGACCATTCTTCTCTAGAATATTACCCAATTAGGAAATATTCCTACCATCTTTTCTATTTTACACTATTATCAAAGTTCATTTCATTTACATCTGTGAAGCGGATAATGGGCTGCTTGATTAAATTTTTTGTTAAATTTTTCTCGTTTAAACCGACCTTTCAATCACTCGTCTAATGTTCGTCATGAATAGTCAGGGCCATCCAAATCTTCGTCACCATCATCCCCAATACCCACCACAACCGCCCACCCGCTTCTTTGATTCCGCACCTCCGCCCTATCTCCCCATTTTCTACGCTGCTCCTACTCCTCCTCCTCCTCCTCCTCCTCCTCCTCCTCATAATCACCACCACCACCATCATTCCCATCCTACTACTCATCCCTCCCATCCTCTCCCACCTCATCATCACCATCATCATCAAATTTATCCTCCCGCTCCTGCTCCCCATCCTACATCATTTATACGCCCTTCCTTTCCCCTATTTCGTCCCTCATCATCTACCCCCGCATCCTCCATCATTACAGCCCCCTCCTCCACATCTACGGCTACTTCATCTACCAATACTAATACCACTACATCCTTTTCCCCTCAACAGTTAACTTCCTCCTCTTCAAACATGATCTCAGCTTCAGCCGTCCCTGATTCTCTTTCCATGATCACCACATCTAGACATCCAATCTACCGAACCACCACTTTAAATTTCTTTGCTCCTCCATTCGTTCCTTCAACTTACCTTTCCCTTCCCTTTCCTACCCCTTCAACTTTTCCTACAATTCTACCAAATCGATTCCGTCTAGGTACGTTGCTCCTACTTAACTTACTATTTCTCGTTTCTCACTCGTCGACTTTTAGATAGTTTTACTACAAATATTATCCCTAGAGGCTTACCTTGTAAACCTCGTCAATCCGGTCACGCAATCTGGGTGGGTAACCTTCCTCTGGGGACTCGTATCACGGATTTGAAGGATTACTTTTCTCGTGAGGCTACCAATGATATAATCAGCGTCTTTTTCATTACCCATAGTAGCTGTGCATTTGTCAATTATAGATGCCAGTCTGCATGTAAAAGTGCCGTTCAACGTTTCCACGATTCCGAGTTTCACGGTGCTAAACTCGTCTGCCGCTTGCGTCGTTGTCCCAGTAATATTTCCTCTCTAAACGATATATC